>PVIC010003394.1:9205-69483 GCA_004025085.1 Thryonomys swinderianus
GCTGGCCCTGAGCTCACTATGGTGCCCAGGCAAGCCACCACGAACTCAGCAATCCTCCTATCTCTGCCTCCCGAGTGCTGGGATTACAGGCGTGAGCCACCACGCCCAGCATTATATGTGGTAACCGGGGATCGAACTCAGGTCCTTATGCTTACGAGGCAGGTGCCGGAACCACTGAGCTAACCCTCCGGCCCTCTCCCTTTAGTTTTGCACAGTTCTTTATGTATATATTTATATTGCATGTGTCTGTGTGTAAATTACTGATTAACATTTTCTTTTCTCACTTAGACCTGAGCTTGGAACTTTGTTTCTAGGTTTTATCTTTCCTTATTGTGCAAAGTGCTTACTCTTCATTGGGATTCACATTTTTTTCTCATACCAAGTTATATTTACACTGTTCTTTGGGCAGATCTGAGCTTGTCTTACTGGTAATTGTTAACAGTCCATGGCAGGATCACAGAACTTTTTTTCAAGGTTTAGTGGAGAAATTTTTATGTTTAAAGGTTGACATTCTTATGCAGACTCACTAGTATTTTTTCTTTACTCATTAGGGAAGAAGAAGAACGTCTACGAAATAAAATTCGAGCTGATCATGAAAAGGCTCTGGAAGAGGCAAAAGAAAAATTAAGAAAGTCAAGAGAAGAAATTCGTGCAGAAATTCAAACAGAGAAAAATAAGGTAGTCCAAGAAATGAAGACAAAAGAGAACAAGCCACTTCCACCAGTTCCTATTCCAAACCTCATAGGAATCAATGGTGGAGACCCAGAAGATACTGAGATAAGAAAGAAAAGGGAAAAAATTAAAGAGGTAATAAGTTAAGATCTGTGATACAGAGTAGTTGTAGATATGTACTTGATTAAGTATAAATGTATATCTTCATACCATCGGTAGTGTCACACTTTGATTTATTTCTTCTTGGGTTATAGTCATAGTTTAGTTTGTAGGTTGGCAGTATGGATTAGAGGTTTGTCTCTTAATATTGATTATGATGCAATTATTATACAATCAGATTTTGACCTACAATTGTTTTGAGGGTTATATCACTCAGCTGTGTTCAGAAATCTTTTGAAATTCAGCATTTATAAATACTATAAATTTGTAAAATAGAGAGAAATTCATTTATAATTTACTGTTGATAAATAATTTTAAAATTTTACTAACAAGAGCTTCTCTGAATGCTATACTAGTCTTCTCAGAAAATAATTCTAAAGCCGTGGTCTCTAATCTTTTTGTCACCAGGGACCAGTTTTGTGGAAGATAGTTTTTCTGTAGACCTGATGGGAGGGTGATTTTGGGGTAACTCAAATGTATTACATTCATTGTATACTCTCAAGTGTATTACCAGTGTTGTGGACTTCATTATATTATTATTACATGTAATATATACTGAAATAATTACACAATACACTATAATGCAGAATAAGTGAGAGCTCTGAGCTTGTTTTTCTACAGCTAAATGTTCCCATCTGAGTGTGATGGGAGACAGTAACACCTTAAATATGATCTGTCCAGTCTAATCTCATTTTGGTTGCTTTCATGATAGAAAGATACTATGATAGAAAGATCTTCACTAAGATACAGCTTTGGGAATGGAAGCAAGCTTTTAATGCTTTTGTGGTCATCTCAGGATCCAGAATATATGGTGATTTGAAGTTGTCTCAGACATATTTTCAAGACAAGTGTCAAATTGTGTTCTCGAGCAGTTGATCCTCTTTTAACGCAAAGTCAATTCACCTGGCTTATTTACACATGAATTGTGGGTCCATTCCTTCCCAGTTTGGAGGGGTCTTTGATGGTGAGAAATAATGCTCTCTTTTGAAAAATGAGATAGGTAATCAGGTACCAGATAGAAGAAAGAAAGCTCCGGTCCATTCTTTTTTCAAAATTTTTACCAATACTTAAAATCTGTCAAAAATCTTAATGTTCACTCATTGCCCCAATAATTCCAGTTTTGTTTCAACCACATCCACCTTGCCTGTTCACTTGAATACACTGAGTAGGTTGAATAATTAAGTTTTGTATTCCAGTTTTTGTCATCAAAGTGTATTAATGGTGACTGCTTTCCTAAAAGAAATCTCTGGAGTAGCTCTTATAATTCAGAAACTGGCCAGTAACCTACCTTTAGAAAGCCACCGCTCTTCTGTGTGTTAAGAGATGTTTGCTGTGATTCTGTCTTCTCACAGAGTTGAGCAAACACATGTGAGTTAAAGGTATGTACTTCATTGTGATTGATAATTTTAATCGTATCCTGCAAAATGGGGTTCAGTTCAGGTGATGTTTTTTGGTTAGCCAGCATTTCTCTGGATTGCACAGTGTGTAGACTCATATTCAGAAGCACCTTTTTTACTCAAGTAGTGAAACTAGAAAGAGCTGTCCATTCAGGACAGCCATACTGTCCATGCATGTATAGTTTTCCTGATTTATAATCATTCAGAGATTTGAGTAATTCTGTAGATGTCATATTGATTGGCTACAAAAGTACCTATATGATAGTACGCATCCTCATAAATGAATTGCACAAAAATAAGTATTGTTACCTTGTTGACAACATAGATAGTCAACCTGGATTTCATGTCGTGGTGACTGAATATTCTGTGCCATTTCATCAGCTTATCTAGTTGTGGTGCTAGCTGAAAAAAAATGCATGCTGAACTGTAGTTTTTCCTAAAAGTACTCAACAAGTATTCTTCACAGTGGGCACAATCAACTATTCACCAGTAGTCAAGGGTTTCTTAGTTTTAGTAGTAGTTACCCACTAAACATGATCTACTTAGAGCAGATATGTTTGACAAAGTCTTGGCCTTTGATAATTACTTTTCTTGTATTCATTTTTTTAAAAAATACTTGAGAAACTTCTAAGACATGGCTCTTAATGCTCAGTCTCCATGTAGCAAAGCATTTGGAAGCTTTCAAGCTTCATTGGTAGTTATTTACCACATACAGTACAGAGAAGGCTTGGAAAATGTGAATCACCTGTTGGAATGAACCTGTAATTTAAGGAAGAGTTTTGGTATTTTCTTTTAAATGCACCTTTCTTTTTGTTGGAAGTTTTAGAGTCTTCTGCTGTCATCTCCTTGGCTCTTACCCTATTTCAAAGAAGCTTTCCAGTGATACTTGTTTAACTCATTTTGGCTGGAGTTTGCTTGTGGGCTGAGAAAAACTGTGAGACAAGTGTGCATGATGGGAAAGAAGGGTGAATGGAAGTGGTAAATATTGGGCAGGCCAAGAGTGAGCCAAAGGGTCAGATTTGGATTTAAAGCCTGCACAACTAAAGTATGTTGTCTCACTTGCCATTAGAGTCTCTCACCAGATGTAGCTTAATTCATTACTTATGATTCACTCATAGGGTCTTGATATGAGTCTGTCAGCAAGTGATGATGGTCTTACTGTGATCAAACCCCTATACTAGTGTTAATCTGTCTTTGCAACCACTCGTGACACATTACTGTTTCAAGTCCACTTTATATCATCAAGCATTAGACTCTTACAAGAGGCTGCAATCTAGATCCCTTGCTTGCAGAATTCATAGAGTTCATGTTTCCATGAAAATCTTATGCCTCTGTTCAGGCGGTAATGAGAACCACTAGAATTAGTAAACAATTCATTTTGAATCTGTTTCTTTTACCATAGAAGGTAACAGGCTATAAGTTCAGTAAACTAAAATCAGTTGTATTTTTATATACTGAATTCTTTGAGTACTTACAGCAAATGGCTGAATCTCAGAGGTCTTATAAACATGTTTATCTGAATTATCAGGAATATGAAAAGGTATTTGAAAGAATTATAGTGGCATCTAAAAAGTTAAGTATCTGGTTTTTTTTAACCAGGATGAATTAAGTGATAGTAGAAATAAGACCCACTGATTGAAAGCTCTCAAATTGCAGTAAAAGAAAGGGAACTGCTACCGACAGGATCAGTGGCTCTTAAAAGAACAATGTCAGATGCACACCTTTCTCCTCAAGAAAAAGACTTTATTATGCCTAATTTTTTTTTCTGTTGGGTAAGCATGCATGTTAATTGGATAATATGCTGTCATAAATGAGAGACCTAGTAGAAGGGTAAGAATATAGTAATGGAACCCTTAATTCCATGAAATGTAAGAATAATAATGTGTGATAATTTAAACTGATGAGTTATAATTTTCCTCTTAGATGATGAAACATGCCTGGGATAATTATAGAACATATGGATGGGGGCATAATGAACTCAAACCTATTGCAAAGAAGGGGCACTCCACTAACATATTTGGTAAGTTGACTTTTTCTAATTACTTTTTTCTGCCTTATGTCTTAAAACATAATCTCACTTTTTAAAGTACTTTGTAAGTTCATAATATTCCTATCGAATTATAATTTGAACATGTATTTATTGCAAATACATCAGGATCTGAATCTCATTGCTTTGAATATTTAGTTATGTGGTAGATATTATGGGTAAGTAAAAAATTCATTTTGAATTTTTTTCTGAGGTTTTCTCTTTTAATGTCACTAAAAGTAGTACTTATTTATAGTTTTTTTCTTTCAGAACTGTACTATTTCTGATACTTACATTGCAGAGAAAGAGGGAGTGGATGAAGGAATTCAATCACTGCTACATGCATAAAAAAGTGAAAGTTAGCACGTGCAGGGCAGTCTGAGGAGTGGAGTGGGTGTGGGGATTCGGTAGGTTGAGTGCGTTATGTTGCACATTCAGAGTTCCTTTGGAAAAACTGACAGTGTGGAACACAGTGGAACAGTTCCAGTGACTGGGAGTTTGAGGCAGATCTATATTCGTCTTGACTTTATCTAACTTCTTTTGAGGTTAGTCTTTTTATGTTTAGTCTAACTTAGTTAAATTAACAAGTTTTACTAAAGCCAAGATTAAGTTTTAACAGTTGTCAAGATGCTGTTCTTTTTGGTCTTCTCTCTTTTTCTCTACTATAAATCCTTTCTCATGTGACAGATTTATTTTAAATAATGACAGTTAAAGGCAGGAAAATTACAGTAGTGTTGAGGGAATATGCATAACATACACTAGTCAAATGCAGTGCAGTTTTCTTTATTAGAATATACTGTCACAGTAACTCAACAGTGTTTTCTTGTGAGATGATAGAATAGTTTTTTTAATGCTATGATTTCCCTTATAATTCGTTGTTTCCTGTAAAAAAAAAAATACCTTTTCTTCTTTTGGATTTGAGAGTTCTTGTGGCAGAAGAGAGGAAAAAATTTTCTTTCTATAGGTAGCAATGATTACCAGAGATTGTGTGATATTTAATTGAGCAGTTATCATTTAATGAAATGAAATACATTTGTTCTGCATATGTTACAGATTGAAAATTTCCCATTGCTTTGTTAATGTCACATAATGAAACACCAGTACACCAAAAGAGTTATATTTAATGGTTAGTTAATATTAAGTCCTACTTTAAAAAATAATTTTATTAGTGTGTTTTAGATGTATGTAATAATCACATTCATCATAGGGCATTTGTACCTGTACAGATATCTGACTCCTCTCCAGAGTCCCCTCCCCAAGTTCAACCTCTCTTTGTCTCCTTATTTACAAAAGTTTTGTTTACATTTTATGTTATTTTGTACAATAATATTAAATTTTTTCTGAAACTATGAAACTTTTTAAAAGAATTACAGTTTAATTGTATTGAAAATAAGAAATAAATTTTGATCTGCTTCTAAATTATATTTCTTTGAACATCTAGTGTGTTATGTGTCAAATACATGTTAGTCTTACTTTTGTCAATTTTAAAGGTGAAAAATTCATTTAGCTCATGAAAAACACCTATCATGAGAAGAAAATTATAGTTAATTGTAGGAAATGAAGAAAATGCAGCATTTGGAATTTTCAGTAATCAAAATTGGGTGTCTGTCACTTCTCTTAACTTTTTATGTGGTTAAAATTTTTTCTCAGCCAAATAAGCTAAGTAGGAATTTATTGTATATTCTACTTTTTATTTGTAAACATGTAGTCTATTAAAAGATTAATTTTTTAAAGTTTAAGACTTTGTTTCCCACTGTGCTCCTTTTGCACATCTCATATTATTGCTGGTAATTATAATTTCAGAATTTTTAAAACATTTTTAAAGTGTTACTTTCTTTGAATAAAATGCCTTTAAGAGAAGGGTAATAGCTATCCTGTCATATGACATCCAATTCAGTGTGCTTTCATAGAATCATAATTGTAGAAGGGACTTTTAAATGTACATCTCCATGGCTTTAGGAACATACAGGTGGATGTTGAACTTTTACAGTATTCTGTTAAAAAAGCACATTTGTGTTTCTTTTTTTTTAACCTTCAATTATTAAATAATTCTTTTTTGTGGTAACTGAAAGCAGTGTCACTCTTTTATCTGGTTAGTCCTTGGCATCAGGGGACTTTACACATAACAAAGTCTTTTTCAAAATGGCTTAAGCTAAAAAGGTAATTGAATCAGGTCTGTGAAGTCTTGGTGTGAATCAGATTTCTACTTAAACTTCTTTATCTCTTTGTTTTGTGTGTTGATATCTTCAAGCTGGGTTTATAGCAGTATGGCTGCAGCTGTTTGAAGTTTTATATCTTCCTACTGTATCTGTAGAAAAGAGAACCCTGAAGAAAAGAAATGTGGGTTTCTTAGTAGAGCCCTCCTTAAAAGATTCATTGTTTCTTGTTTTTTTGAGACAGGGTCTCCCTTTGTAGTTGAGGCTGGCCCTGAACTCACTATGTGGCCGAGGCAATCCTCCTGCCTCTGCCTCCCGAGTGCTGGGATTACAGGCATGAGCCATCACGCCCAGCACTGTGGTATGTGGTATTGATTGCTGGTGGGCGTGAGTCACCACACATGGTATTATTGTGTGTGGTTGCTGGAGATCTAACCAGGGACCTTGTGCTTGTGAGGCAGGTGCTGGAACAACTGAACTAAATCTCCAGCCCTGTTTCTTGTTTTATTTGTTTGGTCTTGTGTCCATGGTTTAACCAAATGCTACATCTAAAAAGACAGGCTGTGTTTATATAGTTTTACTTACTTAGAATCCACCCCTGGAGATTGTGAGTAGGAGAAGGAAATGTTGTAAATTAGCATTGAGGCTAGTTATTCCAATAATGAGTAATGGAGTGAAGAAAAATGTTTTGTGTTTTTTTTCATTCTGTTTTTAATTCTGTTCTACAAAATAGAAAAATTTGTTAGGGAGTATTCTTTTTTTGCATTTGAAAGGACTCTTGATTTTGGAAAGAATATTCTCAGATTTTGTAGTGCTTTTGATGTTTTAAAAAATTTTTTCATCTATACAGATATGTATGTATGTGTGAATATATACATATGTATGTATAAATACTTTTCATCATTTCTGACTTAACTGGGGTTTGATTTGCTAATGTTTTATTTGACTTTTACTTTCATGTTCATAAGGAATTTTCTAGACTTCTTGTACTGTCTTCATCTTATTTTAGTGTCAAGATAATGCTGGCCTCATAAAATGAATTGAGATATCTTCTGTGTTTTTATTTTTCTGGAAGAGATTGTTTAGAATTAGTTTTATTTTCTTCCTTAAATGTTTGATCTAGTTATTCTGTGAAACTGTCACATAGAATAGTGTGCTGCAGTGGGCTATTTGTGTCATTGAAAGCCCTGAAAGGTTTGCTATCACTAACCAGAAGGGATTCTTTTTATTTGTTTTTTTGTGGGGTGGGGGTGGTTAGAGCTAGAGATTCAGTTTCTCTACTTGTTAGGACTGTTCAGCTTATCTGTTTCAAATTGGATATGTTGTGTCTGGTCTTTCCAAGTCACTCTGGGCTCGGACCTCTGCTCCATGCATGCAGTGTTCACTTTTGTAAGGGAAGAAATTATAAGGATCAGAGCAGAATTTAATGTAATGGAGACTAAGAGAATGATATAAAAAAATCAACAAATTGAAGGCTTGGTTCTTTAAAAGAATAAACAAACACTGCCTTAACCAATCTTATCAACAAAAGGAAAGAAAATGCTCAAATCCATGCAGTTGGGAACGAAAAGGGTGAACTCACAACAGATCCAGGAGAAATTCAGAGGATAGTCAGTACCAACCTTGAGAACCTATACTCCAATAAGATGGAAAACAAGAAATGGATAGATTTGTAGACACATACAAACTACCAAAGTTGAATGAAGAAGATAAAAAATTCCAAACACTCCAATATCAATCAGGGAAATTGAAAATGTAGTTAAAAACCTACCAATAAAAACTGTTCTGGTCCTGATGGCTTCATTGATGAGATCTGTAAGAAATTTAGGGATTTAGGTCAAGTGCCTCTGTGCCTGCCTTGCAAGCACAAGGCCCTGAGTTCAATCCCTAGTACTGCCTCTGAAGACCTAATGCCAGTACTTTTCAAACTCTTTAATAAAATTAAAAGGGAATTAATACTCCCAAATTCATTCCTGGATGCAACCATTACTTTGATTCCAAAAACAGAAAAAGACCCAACCAAGAAAGAAAACTACAGGCCATTGTCTAATGAACATAGATAGAAAAAATCCTTATAAGATACTGGCAAACAGAATACAGAGAATCATTAAGATCATACACCCTGATCAGATTGAATTCATTCCAGGGATACAAAGATGGTTCAACATATGTGACTCAATAAATTTTTTTTTTTTTGAGACAGGGTCTCGCTTTGTAGTTCAGGCTGGCCCTGAGCTCACTATGGAGCCCAGGCAAGCCGCCGCGAACTCAGCAATCCTCCTGTCTCTGCCTCCCGAGTGCTGGGATTACAGGCGTGAGCCACCACGCCCGGCACTGTGGTATGTGGTATTGATGGCTGGTGGGTGTGAGTCACCACGCCCAGCATTCTATGTGGTTATGGGGATCGAACTCAGGACCTTGCGCTTGCGAGGCAGGCGCTGGAACCACTGAGCTAAATCTCTGGCCCGTGAATCAGTAAATTTAATACACTATCTTAACAAAGTTACTGAACTGGTTGTGAACTGAATCAAATTTCCCTATAATATTTAATGTCCCTTGACACAGTCTTCATTGAGCTGAAGCAAAATTTTGCTGAATGCATCTGTTGTGGAACTGAGTTGTTCACAAACAGAGGGATTTGTGAACTGAAGCTCTCTATTATTATATATAAATATAATAACTGTCTAAATGGAGTTTTTGCCAGGTATACATACATACTTTATCATGTGGCAGTTGGTCAATGTAGTTCTAAATATTAAGAGAATGAAAGAGAATATTATATGATCATTTCAGTAGATAGGAAATATTTTACAACACTCAGTGTCTATAGAGGATAAAAACTATCAGGACATTAGAAGGGAAGATCTTTGTCATCATGAAGGGAATTTCAGAACAACAAATAATACAGGCTCTCAACCTGCATTTAAATTTGAAAGACTAGACACTCTCCCCTAAGAGTGAGAGCTAGGCCAGGGAATGCCTGACACATATAAACAGTTGTAGTATGGGTTTTATCTAGTACACCAAAGAAGAAAAGAGTTAAGATAGGAAATGAAGGGTAAACTGTCTTTACTTGCATTCAGCATGATTGTTCATAAAGTGAATGCTAAAGAACAGCAAAGTCTTCAAATGAATAGACAACTCTTATAAAGTGTTATTGGTAAGCTTTCCCATTGCTGCAACAGTGCTTGATACCATCAACGAAAGGGGTGAGAGGTTTATTTTCAGATTTGCTGGCCCCAAGGAAGAAACATCTTGACAGAAGGGCACAGTGGGAGAAAGTTGCTCAGCTCAGCATCCAAGAATTAAATAGGTAAGAAAAAAACAGAGAAGGGGCTGAGGTGCAGATACAGTCCCCAAGGGCTTTCCCCCGACTTCTTCCTAATAGGGGCTACCTCCTCATAGCCCATTCAGCTACAAACTCATCAGGAGATTAATCCACTTGATTAATTGTGAAGTTTAGTGCCTTTATAATCTAGTCACCTCTTAAGATGTCTCATGATTCAGTTTACAAGAAACTGACAGAAAGGTCATGGGAAGCAAGTAAAATACACAAAATCAGTTATATTTCTGTATACCAGCAATAAATAGCTAGAAATGCAATTTTAAAATAATGCTACTTACAACAGTCTCAACCCATGTGAACTGTATCAGAGTGAGTTTTACAAAATATGTGTCAAATCCGTATACAGAAAATTGTACATTGTTATCAAGAGAAATTTAAAAGAATTTAAGAGAGCCCATGAGGAGATTGAATTGAGATATCAAATATTGCTGAGATAGTAATTCTCTCTAAATTCCTATTTCCATTTCAAGCAATCTAAGACAAAATGGCAATAAGCTTTTGTATAGAAATCGATAAGCTGATTCTAAAACCACTGTGAAAATACAAAGCACTTAGAGTATGTAAAAATTGTTTTCAAAAAGAAGTGCACAGTATAAAAATGTTTACATTTGATTTTAGGGATTATTGTAAAACTTACAGTAGTGAGGACAGTATACTTTGGTTTCTTTTCCTCACCATCATCGTTTTTGTTTTGTGGTGCTGGGGATCACACTGCGGCAGGTAAGTGCTGTACAGCTGAGCTGTATCTCCCACCAGTTGTATGGTTTTAGCATAAGGACAGATGTAGTAGTCAGGGGAAAGAATGAAACATGATTCTACATATCCATTTAATTGATTTTCAGCAAAAGTTCTGAAGTAAGTCAGCAGGCAAAAGGGTAGTTTTTCCAACAAATAGTGCTGGGTCTTCTGTATATTCACTTGGAAAAATAATGATACTTGAGTGTCCCTTAAATGTTGTATATGAAAAATAACTTGAAAGGAATCACAGATCTAAGCATAAAACCAAAAGTGCAAAACTTGCAGTATGAAACATTTGAGAAAACTTCTGTGACCTTGAGGTGAGCGAGGAATTTTTTTTTTTTTTTTAGACAGGGTCTCGCTTTGTAGTTCAGGCTGGCTCTGAGCTCACTATGGAGCCCAGGCAAGCCTTGAACTCAGCAATCCTCCTGTCTCTGCCTTCCCAGTGCTGGGATGACAGGCGTGAGCCACCACGCCCGGCACTGTGGTATGTGGTATTGATTGCTGGTGGGTGTGTGAGTCACCACGCCCAGCATTGTATGTGGTTAGTGGGGATCGAACTCAGGACTTTGTGCTTGCGAGGCAGGCGCCGGAACCACTGAGCTAACCCTCCAGCCTGAGCAAGGAATTTTTAGAACACAGAAAACATGAATTTCAAGGGAAGAAAAATGATAAGTTGGATTTACTGAAAATTAAAAATGTTGCTTAGTAAAATTAAAAAGTTCTGATTTCTGTGTTTAGCTTTTCTAGTTCTTCTGTTTTGTTGCTTAAGCTTATTGGGTTTTAATTTTTTTTTTTTTTTACCTTTTTAATGGAATGTTCATCTTTTTCATTGTTATTTGTTTTGGCTGTACTGGGAATTGAACTTGGGCCCTTGTGCTTGCAAGGTAGGCATGGTGCCACTGAGCTAAATTCCCGGCCCATTCATTTTAAATAATACCAAATTTTAGTTACATTTTCCTATGAGAATCTCTAGTTTATGCTCATAATAATTGTTTTTAATGATTTACTCATTCTGCAGTGTCATGTTTTATTGCTTCTTAGACACAATGGTAGTTTTAGGTCTTTTTATTTCTAGTTGAATTCTGTAGTTCTGTAGGTAAACATGGTAATCACTTGTAATTTTGATTTGGCCTTTCTCATGTTTGCACTCTTAGTTTAACAGCCCAAACCTTTTCTTATGGAAATAATCATGACAGAATAGTTCGGTTAAGCTTGCTTGCTTGGTTATTTGTTTGTTTATGTATGTATGTATTTATTTATTTATTTATTGTGGTAGTGGGTTATTGAACTCATAACCATGTGCTTAGCCATGCAGGTGGAGCTCTACTGAGCTAAATCCCTGCCTAGGTTAGACCTTTTTCACTCCAGAGTAATCAGTATTTGGAACTATACACTTACTGAGCTAAATTAATAACTGGATAACATAAGAGTATAAATCACCTACAAAGATGTAAGATTAAAACTAAGTAATTAGTTTGGTAAATATTTTGGATATGAAGATGTATTCAAGCAATTGAAGAAGAAATAGGGGGCCGGAGATTTAGCTTAGTGGTTCCGGCGCCTGCCTCGCAAGCGCAAGGTCCTGAGTTCGATCCCCGGTAACCACATATAATGCTGGGCATGGAGACACGCCCACCAACAATCAACACCGCATACTACAATGCCGGACGTGGTGGCTCACGCCTGTCATCCCAGCACTCAGGAGGCAGAGACAGGAGGATTGCTGAGTTCATGGCGGCTTGCCTGGCACCATAGTGAGCTCAGGGCCAGCCTGAACTACAAAGCGAGACCCTGTCTCAAAAAGCAAAAAAAAAAAGAAGAAATAGGGACTTGTGGGAATTTAAAAGCTTGATAAAGTTTTACTCTTAGTAAAAATTTGAGGAAAAAGCATAGAGTGTGGATAATAACCCAGAGCTAACATTCTAGATAGTGTCAATATGCAGGGAGCTGAGTAGGGAAGAGACCAAGAAATTAATCATTGTGCTGGAGTCTTATTAGTGGTAAAGCATAATTATTGATAAATTGACCAGGTTACTGGCATATGAACAAGATAATGGCATGTAAGTTAAGAACAAGGAAACAGTAAGTATAGTTTTAAACCATTAGAAAAAAATAGCTTTTACTAGTAGAAATAGGAAGGAAGGAATAAAAATATGAAGAAAAAATAACAAATAGGAAGTATGAACTTAGTAACATTTATTGTTGATTGCTGGATCCAAAAGTATTATCAAGAAAACCTGTCATTATTTTGATTAGTAAGTCTGTCTGTTTTCTTGTCTTAGGTTTTTAGTACTCAGCTTTGTTATCAGTTAGGGTGGATTTAAAAAAATGATTTTTTAGTATGATTTACTAACTTTTATTTTAAGGATTATTTTAATTTTATGCCACTGCACTTACCTAGTTTTGTTATATATTTATTGTTTTTCAGAATGCCTGTTTTTGCCCTTTCTGTGAA
Organism: Thryonomys swinderianus; assembly: GCA_004025085.1. Lineage (NCBI taxonomy): Eukaryota > Metazoa > Chordata > Mammalia > Rodentia > Thryonomyidae > Thryonomys > Thryonomys swinderianus. Next base: position 22,158 of record PVIC010003394.1, read on the forward strand.
TTTGAGCCAGGTGTACATCCTTGCACTATGATCTAGTTTGAATAACTCCCCTCTTCTTTAAAACTTTTCTAATTTTTATTTTTCTTAGGTATTGTAAGTAGGAAGGATCTTACATTCTGAGCAGACCAAAATTAAAGAAAATTACACTTTTTAGTTTTCCTTTATTTTCCTATTATCAATGTGCCATCCTTAGCAAAATATATTAAACTCTCTATATATTACCTAGTCTTCTGATGGAAAAATAAACAATATTGGGCCTTGTTTGTCTATATATTCTTTAATTATATCTAAATATTACATTTAAATGTTATATGTAATAGATCTTTGGAAGGGAATCATTTTAATGATACTTCTCCCTGCCCCAAATACAGGAAGTTCACAAATGGGTGCTACCATAGTAGATGCTTTGGATACCCTTTACATTATGGGACTTCATGATGAATTTCTAGATGGGCAAAGGTGGATCGAAGACAACCTTGATTTCAGTGTGGTGAGTATAAAATTGATACTTAATCTCTTAGATTCACTATGGAATGAAGTTTTCTTACTGCTAAATTTGTGTGTTAATGCCTAATAGTAACATGGTAGTATTAGAAGGTAGAGCTCTCATGAATGAAATTAATATTCCAGTGTGAGGAAGTAGTGAAAAGATACCATCTGTGGACCAGAAGGTGGGCACTCCAAAGATAATCTCCTGGCACCTTGATCTTGCTGTCCTCCAGAAATGTGAGAAATCAGTTTCTTGTCAGCTGCCCAGCATAGTGCCTTGTAATGGCATTCCTAGTGGTCTAAGATAATAACACAATTTTAAGTATGACACTGGCATTTTAAAGAAATCTTAATACTAAGTCCTGTTTTTTCTGTCAGTTGTCACTTTTTGCACAAAACACATCTTTTCTCACCATCTTCCTTTTACTTTTTGCTCTTATCATTTGAAGCATTGCTTTAAACATGCTCAATCAGGAAATACATACTGCTTTATAAATAATAAGTCAGATTTTTAAAGATTTAATAATATGTGCAGCTTTGACAGGCCATCATATTTCAGCCAGTGCTCACCCTTCCAGTACTTTGGCATTGCGATACTGTGTAGGTTCGAAGCCCAGTACAGCTACATTCTAACTGTTTGGCTTTGGGAAAGTATCTTATTTTTTTCTCAACCTTTAACAAAATTGTTATCCCTATGTAATATTTTGAAGATTACTTGAGATGATATGGTATGCAGTATTGCTCTATACATGATGGCAAGCATTTTCATGATTTCCGGTCCTCACCTAAAAGACGTTGGAGGTTTTATCATTTTCACCTTCATGGCGTTCGCATTTACTGTGCTCTTTTTGATTATAGGATCCTCCACTCCTTTTCTGTCTGCTTTTTTCCTCTGGCACTGTTTATTTAAATTGTTATTTAAATCCACATTTATTTCTTTTCTCGTGGTTTTCCTGGTGCTAACTAGATGAAACTGTTGATCTTTCATGTTATTCTAGCATTCTTAATGCTAGATATATTTATTGGTGTATCTTAATTAAAATAATTTTTATCATGTTTAGGTTTGGTGATGGTGACAGAATACATAACATAAATGAAATGATAGGTGTTTATTTATCTTTCATATAAGCCAAATGCAGAGATAAGCAGTGCTTCGGGTAGCTTCTTGATCATCAAGGCTTAGGATCCCTTGTCTTACTCTTGTCAACTTCATTTTATATGAAGCTGTCGCCTCACTGGTAAAAAATGGTTTCTCAAGATGTGGGCCTCTATCTACCTTTCAATTGGCAGAAAGGGTGAAGAAATATAGCAGAGATATGTGACTGTTCTTTAAGAGCACTTCTTAGGAGTTGGTCACCTTAATTTTGCTGGTATGCCATTGAACAGATCTTCCTATGGTCCCATCCGAGTACAGAGAAGATGAAAAATAAAATTAGAGATTATTTTCCCAGCCCTTTGTGGTTACATCTACATACTGTGAAACATGTATTTGTGAATATTTTTTATATGTTTTCACAGAATTCAGAGGTGTCTGTGTTTGAAGTTAACATTCGATTTATTGGAGGCCTACTTGCAGCCTATTACCTTTCAGGAGAAGAGGTAAGAAAAATTGTCATACATTGTGTGCTTTGAGTGCAGGAATTATGAATGAAACTTAATAAAATTAATGATTTTTCTCATAACACAGTCCTTTTTCTAACTTGAGTATTACTGAACTAATGTAAAAGTTTACAGATATAATTGGATGCTTGAGGTAAAACACTTTCTTCAAAATGATTTTTTTGTTTTTGAGAATCTCAGTAAAATGTTAACTTTATCACAGACCCAGGCTCTGTATACATCATAATCCTTTGCAAGAGTGATGCTTCTCTACGATTTTGCAACTGCAGTTAATTGTGTGGGTCACACAAAGAGGGGGAAGAAATTTATTAGACCAAAACTAAAGACTGAATCAAGAAGAACACAGGGCCTGCTAAGACCAAATATTAATACTATCACCTCTTGTTGGGAAGTTGGGTGTGATATTCACTGCTGTAAATAATGATTTAAAATAGTACAACTCTGAATTTTCCTTTCTGGTAATCTTGGTACAGTAAACCTGGACACACTTTTGAGACCTATGGTGATGGAAAGATGAAAATGGATGAGGGAAATTTTTATTAAAGGGATGAGGTTGAGGAGTGGAAGAAAGAGAGCTAAAGAAGAGATTCTTTTTATTTTTTATTTGAGACGCTGCTTTGCTCATATTAAATTGGTTTGCTGCTCTAAATGATTTATAAGAGTTCTTTTTAAATCTGCAAAAACACGTTTTCTTTTGTATATTATAGAGATATAGTTCTGTATGTTTTGTTTTTAGCATTGGGGGTTTCATTTTCTTTGCAGATAACTTTAAACTACATTTTTAGGAATTTGCTCACTAGTGTGGCTTCTAGATTTTTGTCCTCAAAAACCTTTCCTCTCTGTTGTAAAATAAAATGCCAATTTTTCCTCTGGATTTTTATGGTTTTATGTTTATATCTAAGCATTTTATCTTTGTGTTATGTGTATAAAGAGTGAGCTATTTTTAAGGAATGTGATATTAGAATTTAATAGTGATAATGTTTATCATACTTCATGTGTCATTTTACTGTCAAATTTTATTACATAAATTTGATAATACTTCTTGCTTATGTCTCTCTAGATAGACAGTATACATTTAATGAAATAGAAAAATGGTTTATGCATGACCAAAGGGTTTTTAAACTTCAGGATATTAGTCAGTTTTTTTTTTAAAGTACAGATTCCAAGTCTGGCCCATAAGACTATTTCATTTTTGTGTGGAGACCATCTCTATATATTTAAAAAAGAATTATTTTTGTAGGCAGGTACAACTTCTTTTTCAAGATGTTTTTGAACATAGTTCAGTCTTTCAGGAAACTCTGATCTAGCTCATAGGAGTAAAATTAATGTAAATTAATTGTTAGTGTTTTTTAAGAAGTCAAGTGTCTTAAGGTGTTTTACATTGAATAATTTCATATATTATAGCACATAGTACTATTTTAACAGTGTGTGTAATCTCGTGACCAGTAGCATAAACACAATATCAATTAACAATTAACCTGGAAAATTAAACAATTAACCTGGAAAATTCTCTTTTATATTTTATAATCATCCTACACTCCACACCCAGTCCCTGCTAACCAGTGATCAATTTTCTGTCAGTAGTTAGGAATACTGGCTTCTTTTACTTAACATAGTGCATTTGAGTTCTGTCCAACTTAGCTAAAAAAGGTTTATCAATTTTGTTGATATTTTCTGATAACCAGCATTATAGTGTTTTCAGCTTTCCTTGTTAGTGCTTTCCTGGTATGTTATTAATTATAAGTGTATTGTTTTATTTTAAAATACTGCAGTTTTTCTTCATGTCTATTATTGATTCCTAATTAAGTTCTACTATGATCAAAGAATATAGTCTTATTTCTTCTTTAATTGAAGTTATTCAATAGTCCAACACATGGCTTATCTTAATAAGCAAATCACATGCACTTTTAAAATAATTCATATAGGGCCGGAGGGTTAGCTTAGTAGTTCCGGCGCCTGCCTTGCAAGCGCAAAGTCCTGAGTTGGATCCCTGGCAACCATATACAATGCTGGGTGTGGAGACTCACACCCACCAACAATCAATACCGCATACCACAGTGCAGGGTGTGGTGGCTCACGCCTGTAATCCCAGCACTCGGGAGGCAGAGACAGGAGGATTGCTGAGTTCGAGGCTTGCCTGGGCTACAAAGTGAGCTCAGTGCCAGCCTGAACTACAAAACGAGACCCTGTCTCAAAAAAAAAAAAAATTCATATAGTTGTTGAATAGTGTTTGATAAATATCCACTTAAAAATCTGACACTGCTATATCATTACTAATGTCCCATAAGCATATTCTATCAATTTACTAATGAGGAATGTGAAAGTTGATCAGAAAAGAAGAGATGGAAAGGATTACTAATATTAAAGAGAAATGATATGTCAGGCTGTAATTGCAGAGTCTGCAGCCATGATAAGCATAATAATGGAATATTTTATAAGCGGTTTTTTTCAGATAGACAAAGTAGACAAATTCTCTAAAAAATTATCTTTAACACTGACTAAAGATAAAGCAGAAAGTCTTAGTATATAGTATTATTTGAATTCAAAAGTACCTCACAAAATTAACACCCAAGCTAAATCATTTCATTGAGTAATTCTATCAGATAAGGAAAAATCAGTCTTTCACGAACTCTCTAAGTAACCAGAGAAAGAAGGAATACTTCCTTCAAGGTTAATGGACCACTATTGTCATAGCCTGAAATAACAGAAAGGACAGTATAGCTTGTAAATACATTAGCAAAGATTCTGAACAGACTGTTGGTTAAGCCTAGCAATAAGAATGTGAGAAAAAGATAATCTATCACGTGCTAGTAGTATTTATTCCAGGAAAACAAAGTGTGATTTTACACTTGAAAAAAACAATAAAATTCACTGTTAATTAATGGAATGAAGGAGAAAGATCATATACCGTCTTGTAATGAATTCAGTAAAATTAGTTGGCAAATTGCAATACTAGGGATTAAAATCTCTCGGCAGATTATGCAACCCCCCCACATTCTGAAAAGAGACACAGAAACACTGGTGGAAAAATCCTATCTTGGTAGTAAAATATTAAAATGTTCTTTAGTCAAGGATCAGGAATAAAGGAAGGGGGGTCCGTTCTCGCTGCTTACATTCGGCATTAGACTGAAGGTCCCTGCACTGTAGCAAAGTGTAACAGAGACTGTGCGTGAAGCCTAGAGCCTTTTTTTTTCTAGCTTTCTTCAGATTTTCTAGATACAGTTTGCTGCGTGCAAATGAATACTTCTACTTCTTTTGTTTCCGATCTCTGTGTAGCCAGAACCCCCACCGCAGTGCCAGTGCCCTGCAGACGTCACTGCACACACACACCACCCACCCTGCTGGTAATGGAAACTGCCCTTCAGAAGGAGCTCTGCACACTAGAGTAACTCTACACCATCTCTTGGTTGAATGGCTTCTGCACTGTCTGAAGTCCCTAGCTGCTGCTTTTCTGCCTAATTTGGATAGTCCTGAATAGCAGAACTAAGGTGGTAGTACAAAGGAGGCTTGGAAAAGTGATTATCTGGCCCTTGCACAATAGAGTTTTTTGTTGGTCAGATAGATAGAATGGCAGCTTCCATGAAAAGTAGAGGTAGTACTTTCTGAAGAGGTCACAAGCTGTAAAAGATAGTCCGAGATATCTACTCATGGTCTCTGATTCTCTGGTCCTCCCCTACATTAGACCATAGTACTGTGCAGTGACTTAGACCACGTTGTTTGATTTCTCTTTGTACTGTAATTGTCTGCCCGAAGTAGACTCTTACATAATCTGTACCTGGGTAAGACCTCCAAGGCCCTGTTGAGGTTAATTTAGATACTATAAAATGATCCTACTTCAATAACTAACGTTTTAGTTAGGTGGAATCATTTTGTCTGTTTTGTTTCCTGGGCTCTTGTTCAAAAAATTGTTTGCTCAGCCCAACATGCTAAAGAATTTCCCTTGCGTTTTCTCCTATCATTTTCATAGATTCACATCTCACATTTAAGACTTTAATCCATTTTTTGTTGGTTTTTAGGTATGTAAGAAACTAGATATAATCTGATTTCATCCTTCTGCATGTGGATATCCAGTTTTCCAGCATCATGTTATTTAAGAGGATCCTTTCCCTTATGCATGTTCTTAGCCCCTTTTTAAAACATTTGTTGGCGATAGATGTGTGGGTTTGTTTTTAGGCTGGTTGTTGTGTTCAATTAGTCTGTTTCTGTTTTATGCTAATAGTGTGCTAGTTTGAGTCCTACAGCTTTGTAGTATATTTTGAAGTCAGGTAATATAATGCTTATTTTTTTCTTGTGTTTTTGGATATTTGTTGTTTTTTGTGTGTTTGTTTTGTTTTGTGGTTTTATATAAATCATAGAATTGGTTTTCTACCTTTGTGAAGAATACCTTGCTACCTTGTATTTTGACAGGGACTGTATTGATTCAGTAAATCTCTTTGAGCAGTATAGACCCTTTGATAGTACTGATTCTTTTGATTTGTAAGTGCAAGGTATGCTTTTTATTTCTTTGTGTCTTATAGTTCCTTTTGTTGTTGTTGTATATGTGGTACCAGGGTATGTTGTGTATGTGGAACTCAGGACCATGTACTTGGCAGGTGGGTGGTGGCACCACTGAGCTACATCCCCAGACCTCATAATTCTTTCTTTTTTTGGTGTTTTATTGCTTTCATTCTAGAGACCTCTTGTTTAACTTTATTCCCCTTTTTCTTGTAGCTATTTTTCAATACTGACTAGAGATAAATTTGGGAGTCAGGTGCTGTATAATTGGTAATTAAAAACAAGCATGTAATTTCCAAGAAAATAATTTTGGTTAGGAAGAGAAGTGGGCCTAGAATCAAGCCTCAAGGGCCCCAGTATTAAAGGCCAGATAGAAAGCAATGAGCCAGTGCAGAAAACAGAGATCGTAGGGTTGTTGAACACAAGGGATGAATTTCTTTTATGGAGGAACTGGTCAGTAATGACTGAAAATGTTCTTGTACAAATGTGTGGCAGTCTTTCGCAAAACTCCTTTTAGTGAATTGGTGGGAGGAAGCCATGTTGTAGTAGGTTGAATACAGAGAAGTTGATGCTAATTAATTGATACTAATTTTGCACAAATTAGTATGACATTACATTGTTTCAGAAACTGATGCCAAGACAGTTTGTACAGTTCAGTACAGAGGCAGTCTTCCTCCACACAGTTCCTTTCCATTATCTATGTTTTGTTAGTTGAATACATGTATAGAAACCACAAATACAGAAAGCCACCCATATATATATTAAATCCCCAGCTCAAGAGCCAACTATATTTGACTCAAGATAGAACTGCTTATGATTTGAATTTTTTTTGTTTTTGAGACAAGGTCTCGCTTTTTAGTTCAAGCTGGCCCCAAACTCACTGTGTAGCCCAGGCAAGCCTCCAACTCAATGCAATCCTCCTGCCTCTGCCTCCCAAGTACTGGGATTACAGTCATGAACCACCACGCCTGGCATTATGGTGTGTGGTACTGATTACTGGGATTACAGGCATGAGCCACCATGCCCGGCATTGTGGTGTGTATTTATTGAAACTGGATGTGGGATCTAGCACTTGCCAGGCAGACACTTGAACCATTGAGCTAAATCCCTGGCCCAAGAGCCAACTATATTTGACTCAAGATAGAATTGCTTATGATTTGAATATTTCTTTTTCCAGATTTTTAAAATACATATTTTATAATACAAAACAAGAGAATGTGAACTATTTATCAGAATCTAGTAAAGAGACAAAATTCATACAGTTTTGAACCAAGAAAATGAACTGTAATGAGTTATTCTAACCATAAAATTGTTAGTTAAATGTAGGTTAAAAAGAGTACTCTGAAGGTATCAAGTGGTGGCTCCTCTAAGAAGCAGCTGGGGCTGAAGGAGGAAGTTTTAATTAAAACTTAGAGATTAAAGAGGAAGGGTCATGAAGAGATGAAACTTGGACCTCTCCTCAGGACGTACTGGCTGGTTAATGCTGCTCCTGATTTCTTTGGTGTCAAAGCTGAGGGTGCTGAAGCTGGTTGGTTTTGTGGGTGTTGAGAACACACATTATTAGGCTTTAGCTGCTGCTGCGGAAAGCAGCTGCTGTTTGTGCTGATCTGAAAGGCTGGAAGGTAAGCCACCATGGGGTCTGGGTGTCCCTGCCCCTGGGTGCACTGAGAAGTAAGTCCCTGGTGACTTTGCATTCAGGTCATCGTGGTTATGCTCACGGGGTCACATAGTGTCTCACACACCTATGCTTGCTTTTCCTTATTATAGAAGAGATTGCACTAGTTCAGTATCTTTTCTTGTAACCTACCCCACTGTGTATGCAGACATCTGTCACAGGCCTGAGCAGAGTCCCTGTAAGATCAGGCGGCAGCAGGGCCGTTGCAGTAGCTTCACATGGACTGTGCCTGCTATTTTGCCATGACTAGTGAGGCCTCTTATCTCTGACCTAGTCGTCTAGCGTCTTCTGCCAGCATTTGTGAAACTGGCGAGAAGTAGGAATGTGTTTGTGTATCTTTGTGCCAGTTTCACAGTGACTGTTATGTGGTCCTAAGAAACAGCTGTCTGATCTTGAAGTTTGCTTCTATTTGTGGTGATAGTGAAAAATTCATCTTGAATGTTATACCGAGAGTTAAAGAAGAGAAATAGTTGAAAGAGAGAGAATATATGGAGAGGGTTCAAACATACCTAATAGTAGTACCAGTTTAATGAAGTAAATGATAATCAGTATTTGAAAGATCATTAGGAATGAATAAGAAATATTAAAATAAATATATATTAAAATATAAAATATATATTAATATAAATATTAAAATACATTTCACATGCATGCACATGTGTGTGTGCAGGTAAACCAAGACTGGTCTTGGAGCTGGAGGTACTGGTCATTGGGAGTTCATTTGTCTAGCAGGTACAAGAAAATAAGCAAAGGAAAATGACAGTGGAGTATTTTTTTTCAGCTGTCAGATTTTAGGAATCAAAAGTTTCATAACTTTTTCTTTACAAAGATAAAACAACCTAAAAACAACCACTCCTGAATTGCTGGGGAAGGTTATATCATCAGTAGTTTGTCAAAAGTACAAACGTGTATACTGGTTGATAGAACATTTTTACTCTGCAATTACCACACTGTGGCATATTTAACAGCCACACAGTGTGGAAACAATTAAATTTCTACCAATAGGGGACTGACTATAGTACAATGTATCTGTACAAAAGAAAATTCTGCAGCTATTAAAGAGATGGAGATGGGGGCCCTTTATCAACTGACTTAGAAAGACTTTCATTTTATAGTAAGGGGGAGAAGCAAGTTCAAGAATGTCTGATGTTCTTTATTAGAGAGAATGTGTAATATTCTGCATTAGAGAGATATGTGTTAGACATTGTGCGTGTGGCTGTGTCAACTGTAGCAATGTCTTTTTTGAGAGGGCTCAAAAATGCGTTGATAAGAAATAGCTACAAACCATACATATTCTGGGACTGGTTTAGAAGAAAATACTTACTAGATGTTTATGAAGCAAACTATTTATCAGATATTTAAGAAGCTTCTATCTAATTGCATTGTAGAAGGAGCTGTGTAATTGAAAGACAGAACTGGATATTTATTTTTTATTTTTATATTTCTTGGATTGTATATTGTTTGCCTACATTGTATGCTAAAAGCTATCTTGTTTTATATTTGCTGTTGGCTCTCAAAGTTGTTTCTGAAAACAGAGAATGTAAATTTGTATTTATTAAAGAATTTATGTGTTTATAATAAATCAAGATCAGTGCAGTATGTAAGGGAACTTTGCTCAAGGGCATTTGATATTTTATTTTTGAACTACTATAATTGGTTACTGTACATGTTAACTGTTATTAATTACACAAGGTAGTTAAAAATCAGGCAGCACACTCTTGGCCAATTCTGGATATGAAATGAAAATGCCTTCTATTTTTTTTTTTTTTTTTTTGAGACAGGGTCTCGTTTTGTAGTTCAGGCTGGCCCTGAGCTCACTATGTAGTCCAGGCAAGCCTCAAGCTCAGCAATTCTCCTGTCTCTGCCTTCCGAGTGCTGGGATTACAGGCATGAGCCACCACGCCCAGCATTGTATGTGGTTACAGGGATCGAACTCAGGACCTTGCACTTGCGAGGCAGTCACCGGAACCACTGAGCTAAAGCTCCAGCCCAATGCCTTCTATTTTGAAATAGTTTATATTCGTGAGTCATTTTATCATTTTAATAGTTCATATTTAGAAAAGAGGTGATGCAAAAATATGTGGCATTAATATTAGTTCTTAGATAAATCTTGGACCCTTTGCTTTCATAGTAAACAGGGAAAATACTGTTTACTGTGTAATGTAACTTGTCTTTACTGACATTTAAAGTAATACCAGGAGGACTGAATTTACATTTCCTTTTCTGAATTAATCAGATATCTAAGAATTATAAAACTTTTTAGCTTAATTTATGTTTTCCTCTGGGTTTTTAGATGTTAAAGTGTATACTGAAGGAAATGCTAAGTTATAGATGTATGAGTATCTGAGTACAGATCTTTAAATTAATTTTTGCTTTAACAATCTTGCAAGATATTTTAACGTCATATTCCTTTGGCTACTAATATTTTCTACTCCCAGTTACTTTGGGGTGCTGTGTTTAATATAATCTCAACTCAAACTTTGATATGTTCCAGCTTGTCGGCTGCTTGTATTTTGCTGCAGTGACAAAGTAGAACCTTAAATAATTAATCAGTTTGGAATTCATGTAGGACAGCATGTCACTTTTCCTAGTAGAACATTCTGACTCAAGAAGCAAGCTATCAGATATTTAAGAAGCTTCTAGCTGATTGCATTGTGGAAGGAGCTGAAGGACATAACTGGAGATTTATTTTTATTTTTATATTTCTTAGATTTTATATTGTTTGCCTACATTGTATACTAAAAGCTAACTTGTTTTTATATTTTCTGTTGTCTCTCAAAGTCATTCGTGAAAGCAGAGAATGTAAATTTGTATTTTTTAAAGAATTTATATGTTTATAAATTGGAGTCCGAATTAGTGGTCTTGAAAGTAGAGGTCACAAACCTCCTACTTAATGAGTTATGGCAAGCAAATTATTAGAAGTTTTACTGTCTACATCTTGATAATAATTCCTGAGTTTTCATCAGTTTATTCTTTTGGGTACTGAAGAAGTACCAGAAGGGACTTTAAGGTTAAAACATTGGTAACTCTGAAAGTAAGCTTGGACTGTGAGCTCAAATATTTTTTATTTAATAATGCAATTAGACCTTGACAGAAAATATTGGGAACAAACATGTTTATAGTAACCCAAGGGCATTTATCCAAATTGGATTACATCTTTCTTTTATTTTAATATTTAAACTGACCTCAACTGTCTTGAAAAAAATTCCATAGACTGTTTTGCCACCTGAAAATACAGATGACATCAATGTGAAAACCATGTCCTTTCTTTTCAGTTAATTGCAGTTGCATAATTTTGCATCTTGGGTCCCTTTTCTCAGGATCCGGTTTGCAAACATTTCTCTAATTACTGTGTGCTCGTTGGTAGCAGTTAAATATGCTTGATCTGCTGCCTCCATGTACCTAGGGCATCAGATGAGGTCAGATGCCGCCCACGGACAGCTGATGGCTAAAATTTATTGATATATATTTTTTAAATCTCAGATATTCAAGATTAAAGCAGTGCAGCTGGCTGAGAAACTCCTTCCTGCCTTTAATACACCGACAGGCATTCCCTGGGCAATGGTGAATCTAAAGAGGTAAATTCTGCTATATGATTGTTTCTGTTCTGGAAGGATTAACTGATTTGAAAAAGTCTTTTTCGCTTTAGAAATTTCTAATGATCTGTCCCATCACACTTTTCAAGGTTAAATTGTGTTTCTTTTTATATGTATGTACTAGTATGTTGCTTTAAAACATTTTCTAATTTTTAAAAAATAAGTCCTTTCCTTTGAAATAGGTTACTTCCTCTAAATTTGTTCCAGTTTTTACTACTTATTTCTTTAAGTATAGGTTTCTCTTCTGCACTCTGATGTGGTCATACATTATTTGTTTCTTTTATTTGCTTATTAATTTCCATTTAAAGTGATAATAGATGGAAAATACAGTCTCCCTTTTATTTTTTTATTTTTTTCTCCTTTTATTTTTATATACTACTTGCTGATTGTATAAGTTAGCGTGGAATAAAAGACATAATTCATGTTGTCTTTATTATAGTATCTATTCTTAAAAGTCAAAGTGAACTCTTAAAGTACATTCTTTGCAGTATGTTATTCTAAAAGTAAACACTGATGTTTAGAAGCATGTAGATCACATGTTTTCTTTAACTTTGTAAATCATTTAAAGATATACAATTAAAATGTACACGATGCCAACATTTTAACTTGCATTTGAATCATTTTTGCTGACTGGAAACTTGTGTCGTGGTTTGTAAATTAAGTGAAAGTTTGTGTTTTCCTTGCACTCAGACTCTCTAGAACAAAGTTAGAAACATTTATATTTCTGGAGGTGTTAATCAGTGACAACTTTATTTGAAAAAATAATCTGCTTTTAGTCATTACTAGTGAAGAACTTAGAGTGCAGATTTACATAGAGAAATCAACATTCAACACAGAACAAGAAATAAGACTCTGTTGCTTTCTGCTTTCTATATAAAACAAATTACCTCCTTTGGGAAGAAAAAGCGAGCTGCGGTTCCAGAGTAACCTACATGAAAAGATACGGTCAAGTGATGTTGTGCACACACTTGTTCTTGGCTCGTGAGGGCTTTGCAGACATTTCCTCTGGTATCATAGACCCACATGATCCCCACCCCAAGCGAGGGGGAGGCTGACCCTCAGCCGCCCATGCTCCTTTTGATTGAGCACTTCTTCCTTCTTGTGTCACAAATCTGCCTGTGTCTCACTGAAGAGTCTGAAATGCTTTCTGAGATGATTCAAGAACCTGCTTTGTGTGTGTCGGGAGATGAATCAAGGTCCTCATCTCCTCTCTGGGGCACCATCATTTCAGCCTGAGGAACTTCAGCATTTCTTACAGTGCTAGTTTGGTTAAAATGGGTCCCTGCTTGTTTTGTTGGAGACTCTATTTGACATTCATTCCTCAAGGATATTTTCAATCTGTGTGAAATTCTGAGTTAATGTATAAATGTTTTCCTGTGCTTTTAAAGATGTTTCATGCTCATTTAGTGTCTGTTATTTCTTATAGGTGAGATTTTAATTATTTTCATACTACTTAAAATGTGTTTTTTTACCAGTTTAACTAGAATGTCTTCCTGGCATGTTTTTTTTTTTTTCCTCATTTTTTCATCTGCAGCTCTTGAATGACCAGTGATGTTGAACATTTCTTCATATGCTTCTTGTCAGCTTTTACTTCTTCCTCTGAGAAGTGTCTGTTCATTTCAGATGCCCATTTTTGAACTGGGTCTTTAAATTTGGGAGAATTGATTTTTTAAAGTTCTTTAAATATTCTAGACAGTAGCCCTTTGTCTGAGAAACAGTAAAGATTTTTTTCCCATGTTGTTGGTTGTCTTTTATCTGTGCCAGTGGTTTCTTTTGCTGTGCAGAAGCTTTTTTAATAGGATGAGATCCCATTTGTTGATGCTTTCTGCTAGTTCTTGTGCTAGAGAGGTTTTGTGTATAATTTCTCTCCCTAAGCCAGTGTGTTTAAAAGTTTTACCTAACGTGTTTTCCAGCAGGTTTAGTGTTTCTGTTTTAATTACTTTTTTTTGGTAAAATTTTAATTACATTACTTAGATTTTAGAACTTTTATAACTGTCCTGTGAGGCCCCAAAAGCTTTTGTTGGATATAATAATTTTCATTAATTTGTCTTTAGGTTCACTCTTTCCTGTGTTTTTCTATTCTGTTTTTAAACTCATACCGTTAAGCTTTTAGGATTCTGTTTGGCTCATTGTCTTGTTCTCTGCTGAGATTACAATATTGTCTCTTTTCATTGTAAAGCATTTATCTTTATTTCATAGAATATGGAACAGATGCTTTTAATTTTTTTGTAATTCTAATACGCTGTCATCTCAAGGTTAATCTGAGTTGATTATCTCTTCCCTTGAAGTTGGCAGAGTCACATTTTGAATGTATACAGCATTGTGAATGTTACGCTGTAGAGACAGTAGTCTGTTGTATTTTTCTGAACTGTGCCCAACCCAGCCAACTCTAATTTAAGTAGTCATCAAAACTTCAGATTGTTTCACAGTTCATTTCTTTGACTGGCTTCTTGGAGTGTGTTTTTGAGCATTTGTGACTCGGACCTCAGATGTAATCAAAGGCAACCCTTCTCTGGTTCTTTTCACCCAGGATTCATTTTGTCTTTCTTCACTGTTAACAGTCACTAGCTTGAATTTTTATGCATGTTGAATTTAAAGATATAATAAGACATCATGAACAAACTTAAAAAGGAGTAGCAAACTAGGAAAAATTTTAACATCAGTAGTGATACTGATGCAAGAAAATAATTTTTAATATATTAAGAGCTTCTACAGACCATTAATAAAAATACCCATCAGTTTATACAGCTGCTAAATACATGAATAGGTAATTGAAAAAAATAAGGGTAAAAGATAAATACAAAGTCTTTAGCCGCTTCAGTAATAAAACTTATAATTTAAAGAATTCATTTTTATCTAGCAAATTGATGAGAAAAGAATGATGTTATTGAAGATCGGCAAGAATAAAGAGTTGAAAGCTTACGTAAAATTAGAAATAGGAATAATTTGGAAGCCAGATTGGCAGTAGATTTCAGAAATCTGGATGTATGTGTAATTATTGACTTTGCAATTTTAGTTCCAGAAATGTATTGTAATCAAGGGAAACTGCGTTCAAAGATTTGTTGTAACAATGTTTGTAGTGATGCTGTTTATATTTGTATAGGATTCAATGAATACAAAAGTTCATGTAGTGAAATATGATGCTACCCTTTGAAATGGTGTTCTGGAAATGACTTTTTGAAAAAGGATGTTTATAATAAATGAAAAACCAATATGTATAAGAAAATGATCTTATTAGTACATAAAATAGTCTAGCTTTTCAATTTACTTCTAAGTATAATATTTTAGTTTATTACTATTTTCCTTCTCTGTAGTCTGCTCATCTAATAATGAAATAAATTCTTATCTCTTTTCCTCTGTCTTTCCTCACTCACTAGATTTTTTTAAATTGGAGAAATAAATGTGTGTTTTTGGTATAAATGTATGGACATAACTTATATTCATTCTACAATCTTTCAAACTTTTAATCTTTCAGGGAAACCACTATTAAAAGTTTTGTGTTATCTATCCAGATATATACTTATATAAGTACACATATCTTCATGTGTGTGTGTGTGTGTGTGTGTGTGTGTGTGTGTGTATTTGCTTGTCATTTTCACTTGAGACTAGGTTCAGGAAATAATTTCATATCTATATTAATGATGTGAATTTTTTTTTTTTGAGACAGGGTCTCACTTTGTAGTTCAGGCTGGCCCTGAGCTCGCTATGTAGCCCAGGCAAGCCTCGAACTCAGCAATCCTCCTGTCTCTGCCTCCCAAGTGCTGGGATTATAGGCGTGAGCCACCACGCCCGGTGGTATGAATTTTTATTAATGAACTATTAGATATTTCCTGATTTTTTTTTATCAAAGAATGCCAGTAAAAGTGTCCTGAATATATTGGGAATTGGACCTGGGTGTGAGCATATGTGTAAGTGTACGTAAATGTACTGCATATGCATTGGCATGACATTGGCAAAATGCTAGATTGTAGAGTTATGTTCCTTTCTCTTATAATGTTGATAAACCCTGCCTCTAGAAAAGATATAATGTGTCTTTTGACATTTTTATAAGTGTATGAGATTAACTCTTATGTAGTATTTGAAAATGCTGTTTTATTTATTAGACAAATAAAAACAAAATATTTTATCCATTTTATTGTTTTTACTGAGTTGGTTATATTTTATTCAGTGTTCATCCTTTTTATATCTTTTCCCTATTGGATTTTTCATTTTAAATCAATGTGCTATGGTGATGGTAAAAATTTTGACATTATTTATGGGAATCTTTTCCTAAAATTTTTCCAATTTTCCAGTGTACCTTTTCTTTCTTCTCCCCTCTCCTCTCCTTCCTTCCCATTTCTTCCCCCTTTCCCTCTCTTCTTTTCTCCTCTTCCCTTCCTTCCTTCTTTGAGGGAAAGCAGAATTACGCTTTTAATTGAACTTTTTAAAAAAGATGTTTAGATTATTGCTATGATATAACTTACCAAATAGCCCCTCTGTTCCCATATAAAGTAATAATCTTATGATAAAATATAACTGGAAACTTATAGGCTAAGAAATACGTGGAGTAAAAAATTCTCCTGTTAAGCTTAGTAGTAGATTTGACATGGCATCGGGGGAACCTGTGAGCTTCCAGACAGAGCAGCTGAAACCATCTGTACTGCAGCACAGAGTGAAGCAAAGCCAGAAGGCCCTGTGTTGTGCCCAGTGGGATACTGTCTAGTGCTTAACATGCATGTGATGGAACAGTGATGGGTTCTTACTGGAGGTGGGACCAGTAAAAGAAAACTATTGCAAGAAATAATGCCTAATTTGTTTTTCAAATTTGACAATTGTAAAAACCCACAGAGTCTAACACTTAATGAAACCTAGCAGTGTAAGCATAATTTTTCATGAAAATCAATGAGGAGAAAAAAGAAATCTTTTTTGGGGATCCAGC
Source organism: Thryonomys swinderianus (assembly GCA_004025085.1). NCBI lineage: Eukaryota > Metazoa > Chordata > Mammalia > Rodentia > Thryonomyidae > Thryonomys > Thryonomys swinderianus. Next base: position 38,950 of record PVIC010003394.1, read on the forward strand.
TCAGGACCTTGCCCTTGCAAGGCAGACGCTGGAACCACTGAGCTAAATCCCTGGCCCCCTAAAAAAAGAAGCCTGAACAGCCAAGCTGGTTAAGGACATTATACACAGAAGACCTAAAGCAGAAGTACTGCTTTCTTTTTATTAGAACCAGTATAAGGCAGACGACAGTGCATTGCATTCTTTGTCTGTCTGTCTGCCTACCAGCTTTTGAGAAGCTTTTTGCCTAGCTGTGTTGCTCAGGGCTCTTCAGCTCCTGGGCTCATGTGCTTCTCTGCATTTTCCCTGAGGAGCCAGGTTTACCTGCATCCTCCTCCATACCCAGCCCGGAAACTCATCCTCAAGGTGCTGAAGGAAAAAAGTCCATCTGGAATTCTGTAACTAATAAAAGTTTTCTTAGAAAAATAAAAATGAAATTTGGACATTTTTAATCAATTAGGAGCTTAGAGAATTTGTTACCAGCAGGTCTCTATGATTACACATGTTAAAGGAAATATTAATGACACCAGATGAAAAGACAGACCTAAACAAAGAAAGGAAGAGTAATGGAAAGAATGAATATTAGAGTAACTATAAAACACTGACTTTTCCGGCTTAGAGTTTTTTTCAAAAGATAATTGACTTTAAATAAAAAATAATAACTTTGTGGGGTTTTTAATACATGTAGAAGAAAAAGTATGACTCTAGTACCATGAAGGATGGTATGTAGATGTGCAGGTACAGGTGCTGCTTAGCTTATAATGTGGTTACATCCTGATAAACCACCATGTACCGAACATATCCTCAGTTGAGATTGTGTTCAGTGACCCTCACCTACCAGACATTATAGTGGAGCAACACAGGACACTGTAGACTATCGGTTGTTTACCTTTGTGATAGCATCACTGAGTGAGCTGTGGCTGTTGAGATCCTGGCAGTGAACATGTGTCCATAGCAGGGGAAAAGTTCACAGTTCCAAGTCTGAAGTGTGATTTCTCCTGAATTTTTACTAATTCTATACCAGTGTAAAGTTTAAAAAAATCCTAAATTGTGCCATTGAAAAATTGTAAGTTGAACTGTTGTTAAGTATACTGTTGTGCTCTTAACTTAAATGTGAAGTAGTATAATATATAAGCATATCCCTTATAAATTAACAGTCTATGGTGTAATCCTCGGACAAGATACACACACACACACACACACACACAGAGAAATAGGAACGCTTAAACATAGTACAGAATGACAATAGATAAGAAAACTGAATGGGAAAACATTGAGAAAAAGCACTGTGGCAGATATGTTAGTAGAATGTCAAGCAGTATAGCCACTTTGGAAAACAATTAGATTTTTTTTATGAAATTAAAATAGAATTAGTATATGACCCAGAAATTATGCAACCAAGGTACTTATATGCCCAAGAGAAATTAAATGTGCGTATAGACAGCCTTATCTATAATAGCTAAAAACTATAAGCAAATGTTCAGCAACAGAAGAACTAAATAATCATATTGATACAATGGAACAGTGGTTAGCAAATAAAAAAGTCACGTAGCAATACAGGTGAATCTCAAAGGCATGTTGAGTCAAAACATCTATCACCAGAGAGGAAATATGGTGATGTTAATATGAAATTTTAGAATATCTAAAACTAATCAATAGGGAGAAAGTAACAATTGTTTTTGTTGAAGAAAAGATGTAGGCTCATGGCATTAGCATAAGGAGTGATTACTTGGTCCCCATAGTGGTATTTTTGTTTTCAAAACCCATAGGACTGTGTACCTGGAGGGATGTATTTTCTTTGTAAATTATGTCCCAGTATTCATTTAAGGGAAAAAAACAAATTCTAGGTTTGGATGAGGGCCATGTAAAAACAAAAGCAATTGCCAGGTGTGGTGGCTCACGCCTGTAATCCCAGCACTTGGGAGGCAGAGGCAGGAGGATTGCTGAGTTCCAGGCTTGCCTGGGCTACATAGTGAGCTCAGGGCCAGCCTGAACTACAAAGCGAGACCCTGTCTCAAAAAAAAAAAAAAAAAAAAAAAAAGCAATAGCAAACATAACATAAGCCTATCATTAAAGAACAATCTTAAATTTAAGAACACGTTTAGATAAAATGTTTGGGGAAATAATGGAGTTAAAAATAGAAACAAATACCTTAAATAATGTTGAATCCTACTATCACAGGCAGTTCAAATTATACTGATGAAGTCATAAAATTTTCCACATTATAGATGAAAATCCGATGAACAGATTCGCTTTGGGACTAGAAACTGATTGGGATAGGTACAGGGCTAGGTTCAGGACTTTCTGTTCTATACTTTTATATGACACTTATGTCATTTAAATGTATTACATGGCCCTCATATTTGATGAAAATGTAGCAGATCAGATTTCATGTTAAAATAAAAATTGAATAAAGTTATTGCATTCTTCTGTCAAACAGAGTGCTCTACATTTTAAAAAATTTATTACCTGTTGTAGTAAGGTAGGAAGAATGGGACTCTTACATTGCAGCTTCACTTATAAATTGTCAAGTGACCTTAAAACATGTTGTGTTAGATTCAGCAATTCTATCTTGCGTTTTACCACAGAAATAATTTGAGGCATAGGCTAAGATACATCTTATGTGAAAAATGCAGGCTCTGTCAAATGATTATTTTAGTAGGTCAGGGTATTCCAATTCCACCCTGAGCACTCCAATTTATTAGTTTATTTCTTACTTTTATTATGAAAATTTCAGCAGTTGTTTGCAAGCTTTGTTTGTGGTAATTTCAATCTATCAGAATCTTTATGAGTTCTTTGAATGTATCTATTAAGATTTTTGATGGACTTTGAACATAATACTAACTATATAGAAAAGTAATTATCTAAATAGTTTAATGTGATTATAGGATGCTTAAGTTGATTAATTTATAAATCACCAAAAGTTTATCATATATTTCTAAAATCCCACTGTTGGTGATTAGCAAGAGTGAAATTTTGTTTTTTGCTTGCTTTGTTATGGTTCATTAATAAAATTATTTAATAAAATTGTATGGCACTTATGTTGATTTACCCAATAAATTATCAAAAGCTTATCAAACATTAAAAAATCCTCTTGCTAATAGATGAGAAAAATTATGGTTTTTGTCCTTGTTTGTTTTATTCATATTTATGACCTGTTTTTGGTTATTCATATTCTCTAATAAAACATGTATTTAAATATCTATACCTTTTATTTTGATAAGTTGAAAAGTCACTAGGTTTGTAGCAGAGATTTGATTTTGTTTTTTGGTATTTCATCATCTTTCCATAATTAGCTGAAATTTTTCTGTCCTTTATAGTTTTTTACTTTGCCCTTGGGGGTTTTCTCAGAGTTTAGAATACATGCAAATACCAGATTTAATTTTAGATTCTTCTTGTGAGTTTATATACATGATGAAAACCTCATTTAGAATTTAGTATTTTAAAAGCAGTTTGAGTATACTGTGAGTGAAACTTAGCTTTTACTCAGAAGGTTTTAAGAGGAGTAGTAACTATTGGAGTTCATAGGCTTTGTGTTCATCTTTGCCCACATTATAGTAAATTCACTATTCTGAAACCTAATCATTCTAAGTAGCATGTTTTGGTATAAAGCATTGTTATATTCCTTAAAGTGCTCCATGACTCTTCATCAACATTTAAAATAAAAAGTCTGTCATTTTACTGTGGTCTACAGAATTCTGCGGCACTCTGTGCCTAGTCCCTAGCCTGGTTCTGTGTGATTGCCTTCCTCTGCTTTCTGAGCTCTTGCTGCAGTAGCCCCTTCCTTTCCTTTGTGGCTATTGCTGCTCCTATTTTTTCTACTGGGAATTCTCTTCAGGATCTGTTCATCAGTAGCTCCTTCTACCATTCAGCTCTCAGTGCAAATTGTGTCATTTCAAAAACACTTTCTCTGAACATGTGAAAAGAAAAGCCCTTCTGATGCAGTTTCTACCTCTATATGCAGTACAATATTCTGTTTTCCTTTTAAATTTTCTTCATCATAATTATCAGTATTTAAGTGGTCTTCTTTTTATGAGAGTAGAAATGCATATTCCTTTGTCAATGTCTCTCCCACAGCATAGCATTATTTGTGACTTGAATGACTGTCTTACGTAACCATATTCTTTCTTTTATTCTGACTTCTAGCCTTTAAAAAGCCCTGCTAGTTGTATTTACTTTCCATTACTTCAAAGACAGTATAAAAATAGCAGTGAAGAGATTTTAAACAAGGAGGTGATATGTCCTGGTAACAGTTTTAATGTTTTCTCAACACATATCACTAAAATACAGCATATTGAATTGGCACTGTACAATTGGCTATGAGAAAAAAGAATTACATTTTTTACTTTCTTTCAAAAGCAAGAAAAGACCTAGAGAACAGTTTACAATACTAGACTAATCCATGAATTCCACTGCTTTGATAGTTAAACTTTCATTTCTAATCACAGAATAGCTTTGATCAGATTGCTCTCCTACCAAAAACCATCTTAACCACTAGGCAAAATAAATAAATAGTTTAGAGGCTTTAGAGAGCAACTCAGTTAGGACCTGAGGGGCTGTGGTGTTAAGAAAAGTTGTCTCCATGTAAACTCTGGCTTTTCCCCGGAAAATTCTAGATTGCAGTTCAGGGAAATAGAAGCCAAATCCTTTGGGGCAGAGAGCCACATGGTCACATGTTAAGACTGCTAAAATTACTCAAGATCCAAAGGACAAAATCTCAGACAAGAGGAATTAGGGAGAAAAGGCCCCAATATTCATGTGCACATTTCCCTCAAGTCTTTGATAATTCATTTACTTTATATATATAGCATAAAATTCACATGCAGCAGAAATTTGCAGGAGCCTAAAGAGATAAGGACAAAATTGTAATAGCCACATCCTACTGAAGAGACTAGAAACTTAGTTCAGTTTACCAAAGTGAAGGAACTAAACTCTTGCTAAACTCTTTCAATTGAGTTCCCAGAGGCCTGTTGTTTTTTTTTTTTTGTTTTGTTTTTTTGTTTTTTTTTTTGAGACAGCATCTCACTTTGTAGTTCGGGCTGGCTCTGAGCTCACTATGTGGCCTAGGCAAGCTTTGAACTCAGCAGTCCTCCTGTCTCTGCCTCCCAAGTGCTGGGATTACAGGCGTGAGCCACCACACCCGGCCCCAGAGGCCTGTTATTTAAAAGGCTAAATCTGAAATACAGTAACCTTGTCAGACCCTGAAACAAGGTAATGTGCCTATACTTGATCAGTGTTTCAGAAGAAATGTAATTTAAAAGATAACATCATTTAGAGCCTCCTAGTTTTACATTTTACATGGTCATGCTTCAAATAAAGAATTATAGGGCAGGCTTAAAAATTAAGATCATACCACAGAGATTATATTTACACACATGAAGTATGAACAAACCATTCTTTATGAAGCATTGGAAATACCCCAAGGGTAGATTAAGTAAGTAATGTCTGTTGGTATCATGTAGTAGATTTTGCACAGACATCACCAGCCTTCGATGCAGGACAGTCCTTTATGGCATAGTGAGTGCAGGTTGCATCTCCAGGCTGTGGCACCAGGTACTGTATGTTGCCCTCATGGGACCCTGGGACGAGGTGTTCCAGCTGAGAATCACCAGTACTGTGGGATCCTGGGTAGCTGTGAGAGAAACACACACAAGACGACAGGGGTTTTTCTGTAAACTGATCCACAAAGGCCCCTAGCGTGGATCACGAGGGTAAAATGCCAGGCACAGTACAGTTAGTACAGTTTATGCTTTAAGAAAGGAAAAAAATAATAATATGTATTTGTTGAGTTCTAGAATGTATGATAGATTTTACAAGATAGGAAATATTCAAAGGGAAAGTGGTAGGGGAAAGTAATGAGGGGAAAGCAGAAATATGATTTGAGAAGAAAAAGAAAGCACATGGTATATAGGGGTGGGGGTTGTGGGGTGGGTAGGGATATGAGTAAAAATGAGAATTAACTCGTGTCATATACGGGTACAAATTCCCTAATGCTGAGTGATTGTGAGCTTATATAAAATGTACCAATAAAGAATTCAATTAAAAAATAGTATGTATTTGTATTGCTTATGTATCATGAAAATTACGGAGTAATATATAAGAAATGAGTGAAAGTGATTATGGAGCCTCCTAAAGTGAAGGGGGATGAGAATGCATGAAATATACCTAGTATATACTGTACTTTTTATAATATGGACTTGACATTAAAACATGAGGATATTACCTCTTCATATTTTTTAATTAAAATTTTAGATGTAAATGACTTATGTTAGACATACTTTAGATTTATTTAAAATTTACATATTAAACATTTAAAAATTATATTCCAAATTCTGTCTCCTCTTTTCCTTATTCAGTGGAGTAGGAAGAAACTGGGGCTGGGCATCCGCAGGTAGCAGCATTCTGGCTGAATTTGGTACACTACATATGGAGTTTGTTCACCTCAGCTACTTGACGGGGGACCTGGTTTATTACAAAAAGGTTAGTTTTTCTTCCTTTCTTTTTCTTTGTTTTTTATAGAAGGGTCCTGCAAAGTTTTCCAGAGACATAAAATTTACAATGTTTAGCAGCTCGGGCCTTTATTTCTTTTTAAATTATCTTAAGAGATAGATGTCCTGTCTACAGCATATGTAAAATTAGATCTATTATTATTTAAGAGAGTGTAGCCAGGTGTGGTGGCTCACGCCTGTAATCCCAGCACTTGGGAGGCAGAGGCAGGAGGATTGCTGAGTTCGAGGCTTGACTGGGCTACATAGTGAGCTCAGGGCCAGCCTGAACTACAAAGTAAGACCCTGTCTCAAAAAAAAAGAGAGTGTAATCACTATTAAGTTTCTTAAAAATTCCATTTTCATTTCTTTTCAACATTGAGCTGAAATTCCTAGCCAGCTTGGTAAGACAGGAAGAACAAAATGAACAAAAGGTGTAAGAATTGAAAAGGGAGAAAGGAAATACCTGTTATTGACAAACAATACAATTTTCTACATTAAGACAATGGACTTAAATTTTTTTTTTTTTTTTTTTTTTGCTGCTGAGGATTGAACCCAGGGCCTTGCACATGCTAAGCATGTGTTCCATTACTGAACTCTATCCAAGTCCCAACAGTCTACATTTAAATAAAAAATATTTTTGGCATAAAAGATCAATGCAGATATTAAAAAATCAAAATTTCCAGGCCGGAGATTTAGCTCAGTGGTTCTGGTGCCTGCCTCACAAGCTCAAGGTCCTGAGTTCAATCCCTGGTAACCACATATAATGCTGGGTGTGGAGACTCACGCCGACCAGCAATCAATACCACATACCACAGTGCCGGCTGTGGTGGCTCACGCCTGTCATCCCAGCACTCAGGAGGCAGAGGCAGGAAGATGGCTGAGTTCGAGGCTTACCTGAGCTACATAGTGAGCTCAGGGCCAGCCTGAATTACAAAGCGAGACTCTGTCTCAAAAAATAAAAAAGAATCAACATTTCCCTGCAACAACTATGAATGGCAAGAAAAGATTGTTTTATAAAAATTTACCATGTGTGGTAGGACCAGTGGTGTTAAGATACCCACAGTTAAATCCAGTAAAAATAAAGTTCAAAGCTTTATTAAATAACAGTGAAGAGAACCTACATAGATAAGATCCAGGCCAAGGGTGAATATGTCTTTGGGTGAGAAGTAAGTACTGAAAAATAAGCAAATGAGAGTTGAATGAGAGATCTCACTGATAGGCTATGTCTGTGCCACTAGCAGAGTGACAAAGAGCAACGAAGGACCCAGTCTCACTCTAGCTGGTCTCACCCGGCCAGAGAAGCAGATGCTAAAGATGTATTTACGTCTGGACTGTACTAGTCTTTGGTAGTATATACAAACTTTCTTATGAATAACTAGGTCAAGGAATATAGTAATGAGCAGTTTATCAAAACAAGAACAAGTATATAATTTATACAAAGATTTACTTGGAAAGATAAAGGGAAGAAAAGTGAAACATAGTGGCCTAAAAATAATTATCATAAAATAGCAATCAAAAAATCCTGACCAAATATTGCCATATGACAGAACATAAGCCCTTATCTGTCTGAGGGACCAGTGCTCAATGCAATAGGATGTGTTGTCAATAACAAATCATAAAGAAAAATTAGAAACAAGATAAAACCCCAAGTGTGGGCAGTACAAAGAAAAACAGTTTACAGATAGTAAAGGACTTAGAAGACCAAATGGAGAAAGACTAGTAAATATATAGAAATAGCTTTGAAAAGAAAATGATAAATATGGAAAAGAAACAAATTTGGTGTTATATAAAGTTTTAGATGATGAAATTGATAACGTCCTTATTTTTCATACAATCAGAACTTTCTGAAACTGGTTCATGCAGAATTCAGTTTTTACTTGTTACACATAATATAGATCTCAGGACAGAGCACAGGAAATATAGGTAGTGTTTCTGAGTCCATTTATAAAGCTTTGTGATAGCAAAATCTGGCCAAATGAAAGGTGATAGGAAACCTTGTGGTAAAAGAATTTGTGGTCAAGTCCAGAAAGCTGAAATATGTATCAGGTTCTATGACAAAGGCAATGTTTTTTCATGTCCTTTCTGCCAGCCAGTTACTCACCAAACATGAAGGTAACAGTTTCAAGCAAATTAAAAGAATAGGACAGTTTTATTGATGTATTAACCTAAACACCGCATCCCAGAGCACTTAACAAATTCAGTCAGTCTAACGTAGGTGAACTGAAAAAAATTTCCTGGGAGGTTTCTGGCTTCTTAATATATTTCATGATTTTTCCCTCCTTAACATCAGAAGAGAGACCTCTTTGGAATTTGGTAATGTATAGTATAGGGACAGTATTTAAAATTCAACAATTTGATTTTACTTCATTTTTTTATTCATTAAATTCAAATTAATACTTTTTAATAGAAATGCTATGATTGTATTTTTGCGGAATTACTTCTCTTACATGAATATTTCTGGAGTGACACTTATCGCTGATATTTCTGATTGCTATTTTTGGGTGGTAGAATGTTGGGATTTAAAAAGATTCCACTGAGGTGAGATGTAGCTTAGTGGTAGGGTACTTGCCTAGCATGTATGGAAGAGCTCTGTTTTCAATCCAAGCAATGAAAAACAAACAAAAATAACCAAAAGGTTTTATCTCAGAGCTCCTTTTCTTTGTATTGCTTTTGTTTCTGTTTGATTTTTGAATCATGACCCTATATCATCTCATTAAAATAATGAGCCATTTGAGAAATAGAAGCCAGCCACCACACACAGAAAGGGCAGAGCACAGGGATAGGTTCTCAGGTTAAATGTAAAACCTAAACCAATATCAAGTGTTGGTGACATTTCTTTTTATTAATTGATTCTTGATTTTATTTTGTTGAGGTCATGCATATTCGGAAACTACTTCAGAAAATGGATCGTCCAAATGGTCTTTATCCAAATTATTTGAACCCAAGAACGGGGCGCTGGGGTCAATGTAAGTATTTCTGGATTGGGTCTTTAAATTGGGTGGGGGTCTGGCTTTTGGAGGTTCTTTTTATATTCTAGATATTAGTCCTTTTCTCTGAAGAACAGCTGGCAAAATTTTTTCCTCCATTCTGTGTGTTGATTCTTCACCTTGTTGCTGGTTTCCTTTCCTATGCAAAAGGTTTTTAGTATAATATATGATCCCAGTTTTTGATTCATTGTAATATTTTCTCTGTGATCAGGGTTTTATTCTGAAGTATTTGCCTGCACCTATGTCTTCAAGAGATTTACCTGTTCTATCTTCAGTAGATTTAATAGTTTGATCCATTTTGGTGAACTGCATAGTCCTTTTTAAGGGTATATATGAAAGTATTTTGAAGACATTAAAGTATTTTGAAGACATTAAAGTATTTTGAAGACATTAAAGAAAAACATGGGACAATGAATGAAACATTTTGGATACTGATTACCTGATGCATAGAGATGTGATCAGCAAGGAATGCATGACATTTTGTTTTTTGAGGAATATTAAATGCTTTATTTAAAGATTTTTTTAACATTAAAAAGGTACACAAATAGAGATTACATTAGTATGGACAAGGCAGTATTCTACATGAAAAACTCAAAACAAAACAAATTTATAAAGTAAATGTACTGGCACTGAACATTGTACTTGAAAATTAATCCAGGTTGCCTACACATAAAATGAACTGACCACAGGTTTATGTAAAATAAATGACTGCCTAGAACACCAAAATGCCAACTATTCTGACTGTAAACTGTCTTACTCCTTTGGTGAGTATTTTGAGAGAACTTCTGTATAATATGAAAAGAGTTTTCATGACACTTACAGACCAAAAAATAGAACACAGTTAAAAACATATTTATAATGCAATTCTGCATAAAATACACACTCTTAGTGTGGGGCTCCTCTGGCTAATTATGCTGCCAAATAAAAGAAAAAGAATTCCTTTTAACATCTTCATTTATATTTCTTTCTGTCTCTGAACCCCTCCCCTCATTTCTCTAGTCCCTGAGTTACTAATTCAGGGGTCAGTAACAGTAATCACTTCTCTTACCTCTCCATGCGCACCATAGTCTGTGAGACAGCACCACTCTCCCCACAACTTAGCAAATGGAGTTTTGGGGATAACTAGGCAAATACTAAGGTGGATACACTAACAAACACCCCAGGGAACTACCCTGCAGGGCCTCCGTTTTGTCTGGTACTGGGCATCAAGCTCAGGACCTTGTGTTTGTCAGGCAGATGCAGTGCCACTGAGCTGCATCCCAGGTCCAAGGGCAGAGACTAGTTCCTGCTTCTGCCACAGGAAGAATGCAGCAAAATTGGGGAGGCCCAAGCTGTGTTGTTTTTGTTGAGCAACATTAATAAATTGTGAAGTAATCGATGTAAATGTAGATTCCTCTCAGTGCCTCAGTCTGTTGTCATGATAACATGATACACAAAACAACCCCAGATTCAGGTCAAGCACTGAGCATTTTAGTTAGTCTAAGAAATCCCAGTTTTGTAATTCAGATGTTGCCTAGCTGAAAGGTTTCTGGTCTCAGCTGGTGTCTAGGACTCATCTGGCTCTTGGCAAGGTGGCTGTCCTTGGAGAGGACACTCAAAAGCCAGAGTTGTATTCCCACTGGCTCCCTTTGGCTAGTGTGGGGTGTCATTCTTAGGACCTTGTGGGGATTGAGAGGGGATCTAAAAGTCTCTTTGAGACTTAGGTTCAGAAACAGGACATGTTGGGCCAGAGATTTAGCTCAGTGGTTCTGGCACCTGCCTCGCAAGTGCAAGGTCCTGAGTTTGATCCTGGTAACCACATATAATGCTGGGCGTGGTAGCTGATGCCTGTAATCCCAGCACTCAGGAGGCAGAGACAGGAGGATTGCTGAGTTTGAGGCTTGCCTGGGCTCCATAGTGAGCTCAGGGCCAGCCTGAACTACAAAGTGAGACCCGATCTCAAAAAAAAAAAAAAAAAAAACCAAAAAAAAAACAGGACACGTTCAGTTTTTTCTGTTTAATTCATCAAAGAAAGGAGCATTGCAGAGCTGAGAGTTAGGAGGCAGCAAGGGCATCATACACCTCCAAGTGATCTGAAAAAAAGGACCTTGCTTCTTGGATGCCAGTGTTCCCAGCAACCTAGTCACAGTGCAAAGGGGTTGAAATAATCTTCTGTTAATATAGGTTGTCTCTCATGTTCTGGAAGCTTGGTCTCAAGTGTGACAGTACAAGCTGGTGTAAGCTTTAAGGGGAGGGGGCGGAGCAAGTAGATCTCTGCAGCCTGTTCGCTGAAGAGGGTAGTGCTGTTTTCCCGAGTGAGTTCCTTTTCATGAGTATTGTTAAAAAAGCAAGGCTTGCCGGGCGTGGTGGCTCATGCCTGTAATCCCAGCACTCGGGAGGCAGAGGCAGGAGGACTGCTGAGTTCCAGGCTTTCCTGGGCTACATAGTGAGCTCAGGGCCAGCCTGAACTACAAAGCGAGACCCTGTTTCAAAAAAAAAAAAAAAAAGCAAGGCTACCCCACATGCTTGGTCTTTTCTGCCTGAGGCCAGTTCCGTTCTTTTTTGTTGCTGTACTGTGATGCAGTGAGGAGGCCCTCATGACAGCAGAGCAGGAGCTGCTACTACGATCTTCAGTATCCCAGACTTGGAGCTAAGTCAGCCCTTTTTTTCCTTGTGGATTTTGTGACAGCAGCAGAAAATGGACTAATCCATCTCAAGTGTTCAACAGTGAGTGGAGGAACAACAGGTGGTATAAACACACAGTGGAAAGTTACTCATTTATAAAAAGGAGTTATGTTCTGGTACATTTTATAGCATAGGCGAGCACTAAAAACATGCTCATTGAAAAAAACCACTCATAAAATGTCAAATCACATATCTAGAATAAATTCACAGATACAAAGTTAGAGGCTAGCAGAAGCTTGGATGAAAAAAAGGAGTGAAGAGAATGGAAAGTTCCTGCTACAGAATTTCTATTTGTGGTAATAAATACGTTTTGAAAATAAGTTGTGGTCATAGTCATATATGACTAAGAATGTAATTAATGCTACTGAATAGTACTCTTAAAAATGATTAAGATGGTGACTTTTATGTTATGTGCATTTCACCACAATAAAAGATTCCAACTGCAACAGATTCCATTTGTTTTTCCTCCATAAAAATCCAGATTTCTTTATAATACATTCACTGTCAGCAGTTACTAATTTTGAGAACGTTAATAGATCTGTCCGTTGTTTTGGCAAGTTGTTTAAAATCCTGGGGAAGCTGCCCTGGTATCGTTTTAGCAGCTGCAGTTCCTACTAAACTGTTCAATTTGTTCTTTTTAATGTTTTTGTGTATTTTATATGAGCTTCTGAAAAGTATATCAAATTCCATTTTTATTTTTGAACAGTATACATCTGTCATTTCTATAAATAAACTGCAAAACAAACATTTAATTGAAGTGAAATTTAACAATTCAGCTTTGGCTATTATAATTAGAGTAATGATTATGTCTGATGTGCACATAGCAATCCTAGAGAATAATTACTGGTAATTACTTTGAGGAAAAGTGCTTGGCAACACATTTAAAATATAGTAAGAAACCTAGATTTAAAGACAAATCATTAATTCTTTTTTTTACTTAATAGAGGAATCAATCACTACTTAGTAAAGTTTATATTACTCAGTTTAAAGTGTGAGAAAAATAAGAAATGGTATACTATATGGAGTAACAAGACTAATTCTGGCTTTTCCTGCTTAATAATCTAGCATTTAACTTAGCTGACTGTTAATTGTCCTAGCTGAAATTATTTAATAGGATGATACTGTGGGTCATATTTATTACAAGGTAATGTATTTGAAATGCTTCATATTCACTTTTATTCACTTCATATTCACTTTTCATATAACTCAAAAGTAGCTAGCTTCCAGTAGAAAGCTGAGGTGGATGATATGAATCATTGACATTTAAGAGTGCTTTATAATGCATTATCAAGTTCTGCATATTAGCAGGACCTTAGAGTCACATGGTTCATCACATTTGACATGTTGGAAATAATGGTAAATGGTTCAAGTAAGAAAGTCAGACTACTTGTAGTGTGATGTACTGGGCCTCTGCACGTACTCTGCTCCTGGACCAGGTGCCTAGAAAAGCTGCAGTGGGTTTGTCAGGCAAGACTGAGACTAATGGCCTGTAAACCAAGTAACACACCTAAGTTTGTAAATGCTAACAGTAATTCACAGGGGAAAAAAAGCACTTTCCATAACTGGTAATGACAAAAACTTATGTTTTTTTTCCGATTTTCCCTCTTTTGTTTCGGTTTCTTTAATTCTATTGAGCCTTATTTTCTTTTCTACTCATTTTCTACTAATTCTGTTAGATGTACAGCAATATCCAGAAATAGACACATGAAACCAAAGTATAATTTTTAAAATCTTTATTGATACATTGTATAAACACATCATGATCACACTCAATATTGAGAATTTGTACCAGTATGACATGATTTAATTCTAATTTTTTCCCATTCCCCTACCCACCCCACAACCCCTACCCCTAAATACTTAAGTTTGTTTCCCTTTTTTTATTACCATCACAGTTTTTCTTACCCCTCATTACAGACCCTCCACCCCATTTCCCTTTAAATATTTTCTATTTCACAATATCCATAATTCTAGAATTCATTAACATCACATTCTCATACCAGAGAAAAGATATATTTACACATCTATGACCTATTTATTTCACTTATTTCATTTATTCACTATTTATTTCACTTATTTCACTTATTTACACATCTATGACCTATTTATTTCACTTATTTCATTTATTCACTATTTATTTCACTTATTTCACTTATTCACTGTTTATTTCACTTATGAGTATGCCTTGAACATATGTCCACTTGAGTATAAATGACTCAACTTACCATTCTTTAAGGCAGAGCAATACTCCATTTTATAGAAAAAAAAACACATCTTGTTATCCAATCTCCAGCTGATGGGCATTTGGGTTGTTTCCAAGATTTAGCTAACACAAATTGAGCTGCTCTGAACATGGGTGCACATATGTCACTATGATATGATTCTTTTAATTATTTTGTGTATATTCCTAGCAGGGCAATAACTGGGTCAAATGGGACCTCTCATATCCTAGTTTTTTTTTTTTTTTTTGAGACAGGGTCTCGCTTTGTAGTTCAGGCTGGCCCTGAGCTCACTGTGGAGCCCAGGCAAGCCTCGAACTCAGCCATCCTCCTGTCTCTGCCTCCCGAGTGCTGGGATTACAGGCGTGAGCCACCACGCCTAGCACTGTAGTATGTGGTATTGATGGCTGGTGGGTGTGAGTCCATGCCCAGCATTGTATGTGGTTACTGGGGATCGAACTCAGGACCTTGCGCTTGCGAGGCAGGCCCCGGAACCACTGAGCTAACCCTCCAGCCCTCATCCTAGTTTTTTTTAGGAATCTCCAGACTGACCTCCATAGAGGTTGTACTAGTCTACCTTCCCACCAGCAGTGGAGAAGGGCTACTTTTTCTCCACAGTCTTGCCAGTACTTGTTGCTGGTTAATTTCAAGATAGCAGCGATTCTTTGTGGAGTGAGATGAAATCTTAGCGCTGTTTTCATCTGCATTCATTGCCCAGCAATGTCGAGCATTTCTTCATATGCTTTGTGGCAGCTTTTACTTCTTCCTCTGAAAAGTGTCTATTTATTTCGGTTGCCCTTTTTTTTCTATTGGTACATTATATATACACATCCCAAATACACTCCACATTGAGAATTTGTACCAGTATATGACACAACTTAATTCTCATTTTTTCCCTTCCCCTACCCACCCTGCCACCCCCCACCCCTATTTACAAAAGCTTTATTTCCTTTTTTTTTTTTACGATCAATTTTTTTTCAGCTGCCCTTTCTTGAAATGGGTCTTTAAATTGAGGGGGACTGATTTTTTAAAGCTCTTTATATGTTCTAGATAGTAGGCCTTTGTCTAAGAAACAGTTGTTAAAGATTCTTTCCCAATATGTTGGTTGTCTTTTCCCTCTGCCAGTCGTTTCCTTTGCTGTGCAGAAGCTTTTTAAAGATCCTATTTGCTGATTTCTTCTGCTAGATCTCATGCTATAGAGGTTTTGTTCATAAAGTCTTTCCCTAAGCCAGTGTCTCCAAGAGATTTACCTAACCTGTTTTGCAGCAGGTTTAGTTTTTCTTTTTTAACATTTAAGTCTCTAATCCACTCAAAATACAATTTTTTAAAGGCAATATATCAATTTAATAACCCTTATATACAGATTATATTGGAAATTCTTTGCTTGTCTCTCTGCTGGTGTTTCATACTTTTAAAGAGACCTTCTTATCATGAACAGTGGCTCTCAGGAATACTTTTTGCCTCTTTCTGCTTTCTACCAGGGAGGAATTACCATTCCATACTGTTGTCTCTCAACTTAAATATTTCCCCACTTAAGTCTGCTAACTAGCATATTTATTTAAATACTGAGTTAACATTGTATGTCAATTTTTGAATTGTGTAGTGACAAGGTAAGATTTCTCTTTTTTGATTAAAAATTGCTATCTTACAAACATAACAGTGATGTTCTCAAACAGAGCACTATTTACTTTGAAAGAGGTTGATTTGTACTGCTCTTACCGCTTTTTGATTTTAAATATGGGAGGAAACTGGTATGTAAAATTATGAAAATACATGTTTCCACAGAAATACTGTATCTCAGTAAAGGTATCAAATAAAATTAGCATTGAATTAGTATTTTTGTAGTCAAGAGGCTTCTACCATTTAAGTTTAAGTAACTGTGTAAGATATATAGGGGTGGGGGATTGTAGGGTGGGTAGGGGAAGGGGAAAAATGAGAATTGCCATGATATATAATGGTACAAGTTCTCAATGATAAACATAATTGTGATGTGTATATATTATGTACCAATAAGTAAGTCAAAAATTAAAAAAAATACAAATTAAAAACTGGACTTTGTATGGGTTTGAGAGGTATGGGAATTGTATAATGTACTTGTTTCTATAACTCAGGAATCCATTCAGAAGAGGCAGTGGTAGTTGCCCAGTAACTGTTACAGATAAAACCACTTGCCTCCAAATACACTGAGATATGAAAAGTCAGCACTGCAGACACTATATGTACTTTTTAATCTCTATACTTTTTCTTTATGAATAATAGAACTTTCTATGGTAATTATTTAAAATTTTAAATATTGAATCAGGATAGCTAAATAACTCTAAAAGTGGTTAATTTGTCAAAAGCAGAAAAATTACTTAACCTGTAGTAATGTCTTTCAAGGCTTGTCTTCCAGTCTGCTGGGTTCCTTTACTTTGTGAATTGCTTGTTAGGGGGTGGCACCCTGTATGAGCTGTCCAGTAAATCACAGTGAAAGAATGCTGCGTTCCTCAAAACATTTAGAAATATCCAACAGTCACTTCAGTGCAGTAGTACAGTTTGCAGTAAAAATATTTGCCAAAAAGGAATCATTGTCACTGTTTTCTTTGCTAAAATACACTGTGTAGAAGAAAGAAATGAGTTTAGTGCCTTATTTGGCCTTAGTGTAATTTCAGATGGTCTGTAAATGAAGATGGACATAGTTCTTGCTTGAGAATTGTGCGTACATTTTGTTTTCAGTGGAAGTAATTGATGATTTAGACCAAGAATATAATATTCTCTGTACAATTCAGTAATAAGGGCTGCTTTGTATTAATATGTTATTTAACTTTTCCAGTTCACATTTCTCTTTACTAATGTAAACAACTTAACGATAAACTTTTTTAAAGTGTCTGATTTGTATTTTTTTATATTATCACAGAATAATTCTAGAACTAGGATTCTTAGGTTAAATTTTGTTATGTGCTACAAATTTACCCTTCCCTTGAAGCAACTGTCTACCATATTCTTCTCAACAGTGGAGATAGCATCAACTTTTTAAAATGTTTGCAGATCTGATAACTGAAATGAAATCTCATTTTTAAGTTGCTTTTCTTTGATCAGTTCTAGAACCGAGCATCCTTTCTTATGTTAAGTATCGAAATAAAGTGTGGGGATACATGCCTAAGGACTGGGATGTAGCTCACTATGAAGGTCCTGGGTTTAATTCCCACTCCCACAAAAGTAATTTAGATCTGTTTCTTTTTTCTTCATTTTGTATTTCCTACTTCATGTTGCTTTGTCAGAGGTCATTGTTTAGAGCACTAGGCTTTCCTGTTAGATGTGTTGTAAGTAACTGCTTCTTATTATATCTTCTATCATAAAATTATAAACTTTTATAGTGTTTTCACTTTGGATTTCACGTAAGATCATTTCTGGGAAAACCAGGCATGTTCTTATATTTTATTCTGGTTTACTTGTAGTTTTAAACTGTTAATCATTTCAGAACTTGTTGGCTTAAAGTATAAACGTTAACATTCATTTTTCCTTAATAGGTAGCAGTTTTTCTCATAAATCATTGAATAGTCCTCTCCTTTCCTTACAATTTGAAAAATCAGTAATAGCGTTATGAGTGATTCAGTGTTACATAAACATGTTATTTTTCTTTGCATGCAGAGAGGATGTGAATTTTGAGAAAAAGTTCAAGAATGTAGAGTAGGGTTTCTACAGATGAAAGTGTGATTGCCATGGGAACCAGTGCTGAATGGAATAGGATTAAAAGTATAGGTGACACAGAATAAGAATATACATAGGGCCAGTAAATATGTGTAATAATTCTATAATGAGCATAGTGAGTGAATAGATATATATTGTGCAAGATGATAGTAAAGAAAATCTTGAACTTTTAAAATGATTTATTTTGATTTACTGTCTATGGTACAGAAATCACCAAAGGGTTACATGAGCCCTTTTTGATTAACATCAGATTTAAGTATATCTCTTATACTTAACCATAACTTATATATCTAATGCCAAATATAAAAAGCATTTTCAGCTATGGAAGAGTCTGGGTATATGACAATGTACAAACTATGTGAGTCAAGAAAAAGACGACTAAATACAAAATTTCACATCAGAGGAAAAAAGATTTTCTAGCAGATTGGGTACTTGCATAGAGACAGTGGTTATGGTGGTCTCTTTCTGGACTAAATTTGAAACATTTTGGAAATGGGGAAGTCATTATAATTTTAAAATTACTGACCTATAACATAGTCATTATAATTGAAAAATATTATCGTTTTTGTATTCTCTCCCCTTTTGTACCCCTCTGTTTTTCCATTTTTTCAGATCACACATCAGTTGGTGGCCTAGGTGACAGTTTTTATGAGTACTTGCTGAAAGCGTGGTTGATGTCAGATAAAACAGACCATGAGGCAAGAAGGATGTACGATGATGCTATTGAGGTGATCACTGTCCGAGTATTTTCTACATAATGTACTGAATATATGATTATTTCATAGTGGCTAGACAAATACATTCATTCAAGAAATACATAATATATGTAAAGATTTTATTAGATACCTTTAACATGGAGTTTGTATCATTTTTTTTTGCAGTATCAGGGATCAAACTCTTGTATCTTAATAGATGATTCATTTAATAGATAATATGTCTTGTATGTCTTTTATTTGTGAAATTTTAAAGAGATTGTTGAAGGAAGAGTTTAGTGTTAATACTTTTACGAAAATTATTTTAGTTACTTTTAGTTAATGTCTACAGAAACTGGAAAAATTCCAACTTTGTATACATTTCCACAGAAATGATCACTTGACATTGAGAACTTTGTCAGTAAATAATAATGGCCATGTATCTATGTAGCACATCCATGTACCGTGCACAGCTGTGACCGTCTTTATCTCCATTGGATCAAATGTTACCACCACCTTACACACGGGAGCTTTAAGGTCCAGTGAGGGAAAGTAATTTGTTGGAGGTCACTTAGCTGGTGAACAATGGGTCTGGGGACTGAACGGTCTGGCTGCAGACCTTGCTCTCTTAGCCTCTGTATTATATTGTTTCATATTTCTCTCATCTCATAGTTTTGTGACAGCTTAAATTTGGAGCAGTAGTCATTTTGGAAAAGTTTATATGGGACATTTCTAGGCAAAAATTGTGAAAGAGAAAAATGTGTTAAGCTTAGCTTCCCTATTTAGTAAGTTTAGCTTCCCTGATTCATTATAAACATGCATTTTCTTAATGAGTTTGTTTCTCTTGTATGTATAACAGTACCATTCTAATATAGTCAGTAATCAGTTTTCACTATTACAGATTTTAAATTATTTATTGCCCTTCTGTATATTTACTTTTTTAGAACCCTAATTACATTTTTCAAATGTACTGTTTTTTAAAAAAAAATTCATGAAAATTAGACTTTGTGGTACACAGTGCTTTTTGCACATATTGCTCAGCAAACATTTGGAGTGATTGTGCTATTAATAAATGAACAAAATTGGGCCGGAGATTTAGCACAGTGGTTCTGGTACCTGCTTTGCAAGTGCAAGGTCCTGAATTCAATTGCTGGTAACCACATACAATCAATAGCACATACCACAGTGCCAGGTGTGGTGGCGCCTGAAATCCAGCACTCGGGAGGCAGAGACAGGAGGATTGCTGAGTTCAAGGCTTGCCTGGGCTACATAGTGAGCTCAGGGCCAGCCTGAACTACAAAGCGAGACCCTGTGTCAAAAAAAAAAAAAAAGAACAATTAAGGTATAATAAAAATTAAAACTTTCAATATGGTTCCTAAAATATTTTATGAAGTCTTAAATTATGAAAATTTGGACAGTTTCATTCTCTGTTGTTAAAATTTAGACCTAGAAATGTTAATGATTTTAAAAAGGTCATTCTCTAGGAAAACTCATACAGGAGCATACTAAACAAACGTCTAATTTGAGAAATAAAGTGCTATTCAGTAAAGAAATAAGCGTTTAACTTTCAACTGGTTTTGAAAGTTTGCTGTGTCAGGTGGCTAACCTAATGGTGCCTTTTTAAAGTACTTCGCCAAGTAGCATAGTCACATAGAAAATGAAAAACAATTGAAACTATTGAAAATAGTATTTTCTAATTAACTTTGCTATTCCTACTATTCAGGTTTTGTTGTATGAAATAAAAAATGAATTAATAAAACTTTGTCTTAAAACTTTCTGTCATGATCATAATAAGCTGTCTATAAATTACAGGTGGACAAAGACTACCATGGGTGATGTTTTATAGAATAGTACTTGAGGCCAAAACTCCTTTCTCAGAGTAGTTTTTTTTTGGGGGGGGCATTTCTTTTGGCCATATGCAGTTTGATTAGTCATTGCAAAACTGTCTTACTGTAAATTAAATCTCCCAGTTTGAAAAGCTAGTACTTTATAGGGTATTACCAAAGTTTTGTAACAGCTAGAAATATATGTTTGAACACTAACAATTTGCTTCTAAAATTCTGACTACCTGTCTTGTAGGCTATAGAGAAACATCTTATTAAGAAGTCCCGAGGTGGTCTTGTCTTCATTGGAGAGTGGAAGAATGGGCACTTGGAAAAGAAGATGGGCCATTTGGCCTGTTTTGCTGGGGGAATGTTTGCACTAGGAGCAGATGGTTCCCGGAAGGATAGAGCTGGTCACTATCTTGAGCTAGGGGCAGAGATTGCACGTACATGTCACGAGTCATATGACAGGACTGGTAAGAATGTCAGTAAGCCTAATGACTTAGTAAAAATAACCCTAATTAGAAAAATGTGAAAAGGGATTAAGAAGAAAATATATCAGCACTTTGACTGAAATAGTTCACACTATCAATGTAAATCATTTCTTAGGAAATTAAATTTCAGAAATGTATGTTTCAAACTGTATGGTTCCTTCTCATACCTTTCCCCACCCTTCCCTTCCCTTCCCCTCCCTTTTGCCCTTTCCTTGTGATTCCTTTCCTTTCCTGGGATTGATTAAAACCAGGGCCTTCTCAAGGAGCCATTTCCCAGCAGTCGTGTTTTATGTTGAGGCAGATGCTCTTGATTTGCCCAGGCTGAGCTCGAACTTGGAATCCTCTTGCTTTGGCTTCCTAGAGTATTAGGGTTACTGGCATCACCACACCCAGCTCCTGCATCATTTAAAAAATTCTGAACTCTGCTGGCTTTTTTCTCTTTTCTTAATGATTTAGTAGTAGTTGTTTTAAAGACAAGAGGTGGAATATTTAGAGATATGTGGAATAGCATTACTTTAATAAAATAATCATTTTAGCCATGCATATCAGCTTCCGTAAAGCCAGTCACTTAAAAGAACACAAACTGCCTGACTTAGGTTACATTGTCTTGTTTGCATTCCTATGAAAATAGAATAACTGAAAGACAATAGCAGTTATCTAGATAACTGATAGTTTGCCTTTTACTCAATTAATAACTTGTAGAATTATTTGTGCCTTTCACTGAAAAGACCCTCTGTCATTGTTTTGATAAAATAGATATTATTTTCTGAATTTCAGTTATCTTTACCCAGAAAATGTAATTGTTCTTACTGGTAACAAAAATTGAGAAGTGAAAAAAAAAATTCTACTCTTCATGTTTAAAGGATAGACCTGCATGCTGTCAAATATATATTCCTTTATACTTATTGTCAAAATTTGTGGAAGTAGTTTTGTTAGAAAGCCTAAAAGGTGGGCCGGAGATTTAGTTCAGTGGTTCCAGCGCCTGCCTTGCAAGCGCAAGGTCCTGAGTTCGATCCCGGTAACCACATACAATGTTGAACGTGGAGACTCATGCCCACCAGCCATCAATACCACATACCACAGTGCCAGGCGTGGTGGCTCACGCCTGTAATCCCAGCACTCAGGATGCAGAGACAGGTGAATTGCTGAGTTCGAGACTTGCCTGGGCTACATAGTGAGCTCAGGGCCAGCCTGAGCTACAAAGTGAGACCCTGCCTCAAAAAGAAAAAAAAAGAAGGTGAGAGGGGCAGTAATGGAAAAAGAGTTAAGACACACTGGACTAGACTTGAGACTGTCCATGGTTTTTTCTGTCTTTACAAATGCTTGTTTCTATATTTTGCAATGAGTAATAAGTTCCTTGAAATCTTAATTTTAACTTAGTTTTCAAAAGTTGTATTGTTCCTTTTATGAAATAACTGAATTTCTATTGTAGGGTTAACTTGTTCTAAGGTACTGCAAATAATGATTGGCTTAAAAGTTTATCCTAATACATAGATCTGTCAAATTACACAGTAAGGAATTGAAATAGGCCTTTCTGATTAAATTCACCCTTCAGTTTTCTCATTAATTAAATCATTGGTTACATTTCTTTGAAAAGATACAAATCAAATGAACCCTGAGGTGAAGTTCTTCCAGGGTAGTTTAATGTTGGCCTGTCACATGGTCAGTGATCTGCGTTACTAATAGGAACTAAATTACCATGTTGACGATATAAAGCATCAAAGTTTTATATGTAAAGCCTTATCTAAAATTAATAAAACACTGAAAACCAGAATGGATAGTCAGTGTTTATATTAGGGACAATGAATTAGGCTTGTTATTGTATAGGCTCTGACCATGTATCAAATAATAGATCTAAAACAGTAGAATTAATGTAGCAGACTTGTGAACATATGATAAGTATAATTGTTACAATTAATTATTCTATTAAACTTGGACTTATTACATGTTATATGTTATGTTGGATGCTTATAGGTTAAAGTGTTGAGATGCATTAAAGGTGTAAACGTTCTTCATTGTTCTAACATTCACATTTCATAACAGCATTAGCGAGATGCTATTTTAAATTGACTCATTTTGTATAACTGCAACAGTAAAACAGTAAGTTACTTAATACCCCATTCTGTGAGCAGAGTTAGCTTTTGTGAACAAATACAAGGGGTGTATTTTGTTCATTGATTTATTCTATTATGTTGCAGCATTAAAACTAGGTCCTGAATCATTCAAGTTTGATGGTGCAGTGGAAGCCGTGGCCGTCCGACAGGCAGAGAAGTACTACATCCTCCGTCCAGAAGTGATTGAGACCTATTGGTACCTGTGGCGATTCACTCACGATCCAAGATACAGACAGTGGGGCTGGGAAGCAGCACTGGTAAATAAGCCAGTATTTCATTCTGTCTCCAAGAGCATGAAATCAAGCCCTCCTATAATGCCGCATGTCCTCACCCATGTTACTTCACTTTGGGTGACTCTAGGGCAATTTTCATTTCTCTGATGAAGAACTGGTAGTCAACAGTTTCTTGACTACAAGTTTCTTGGGCAGTAAAGATGAATCTTGAATCCAGTTTTGATCTATATTTAGGAATATTTTCTAGTAGTAGTCACTCACTGAACAGCTCTAGTTTTCTAAAAAGGCAACTTTTAGTACAGTTACCAAAGTAGTTTAATTTTTTTATACATTTATTTATT
Organism: Thryonomys swinderianus; assembly: GCA_004025085.1. Taxonomy (NCBI): domain Eukaryota; kingdom Metazoa; phylum Chordata; class Mammalia; order Rodentia; family Thryonomyidae; genus Thryonomys; species Thryonomys swinderianus. The sequence goes on from PVIC010003394.1 coordinate 62,671, forward strand.
TAGCAATAGTTGGGATAGAACTTAATGGCTTTGTAGGAACTATATCCCCAGCCCTTTTTAAATTTTAGGACGGGAGCTCATTACATTACTAAGTTGCCCAAGCTGGACTTGAACTTGGGATCCTACTGCCTTAGATTCCAAGAGTTCTAGCATTATAGGCATGCACCCCCATGCCTCACTTCTAAACTGTTCTCTTCATGCTAACCACTACAGAAAAAAATTATTCTGGATATATGCCTCCTGTTCACTGCACCTCATGTTCTCAGTAACTACTTAGCAGGTCACTGTAAGAAGTGTTAGAAAACTAAAATTGTTCCTGAGTAAAAAGTAAAAAAGGTACACACATTTGGAATTAGGAATATTTAAGGGTTACTAAGGAAAGAAAGCAAGCTATTTTTATAATAACTGGACTTTCAGGGAATTCCATGGTTCTTAGTACTTGGAGAGGAAAAAAACTATTAGTCTTCCATGAAAATATAGTGTATTCCTGGGGAATATGTTATTTTCTCAGATTTACTAGTTAGGATGAATTGTAATTATGAAAATTCATATTCAAATTGTATAACTTAAGCTTTTCGTCTAGATACAGTGATTAAAGATACCATTGGTAAAATAAATTGTCCAGATAAGACTGTACAAAAGTATGTTTTAAGGCAAGATTCACCCCAAAGTTAGATCCATTATGGGAACAGCTTTACTTACTTTTTCCGGAGTAAGGCAGCGTACACACACTGTGCTTCACTAGTGCACCCTCCAGCAGCTTCCCGCATACTGCCCAAGTGTTTTCCTACCGAAAGTGTTGGCAGAAAGACCTTTGCTTGTCCCAGAGCCCTGCAGATCTTTTTTCCTCCTTTCTTTGGCAGTCTATATTAGAAATGTACAAGTTTTTCAGCAGGGAAGGAATTACTGAAGGCTTTTTGTTCAGTGGGGAGAAACAAAGGAAAAGGACCTTTTCTAGTCCACAGATTGATGAGTTTTGGAGACCACCTTAGTAATCCAGCAGTGCTGTGATAGGTTAAACTAAAGTAAGGATAGTTGTATCTGTTGTCACTCAGACCTACGTTAGCACTCGTGGGCCTTAACGGTCAGAAAGTATTAATAGACAGGAGGTGAGTGTACAGAATAGGAACAGATGCAACATTTTTGATGCTGCTTTTCTTTGGCCCCCTGAGGTGAAAGTGGAGAAAACAGCTGCTAGTGAATTCTGCAGGAAGGTCCTGCGGCAATCAAGAAGACAGCCAAACTTAGCACAGTGGTCTGGGACTAGAAAACATGCACGCGTCTGTTGTTAGCAGTGGCCTACTAATGTTTACATAAGCCGAATGATACTTCATGTGAGAAAAACTGATGCATAAAGTAGTCCTAAAATACGTCTGTTTGACTTGAATGTACCCTAATATTTATTTAATGGTTTTTATTTAAAGGAATGAGGAGGATATATCTGAATCTTGTGGGATGGGGTTCTTGAAGGTAATAGTAGGTACACATCATGTCATTCAGAAAGTGTAGGACGATCAATACTTTCTTAAGGTTCTTTTCTCCTATGTACTTTCCTAAAATGTGCTCCTGCTTTTACCTGTTAATAAGATTTGATTGACTCAAACTGTAGCCCATATCAGTCTAAGTTTTAATCGCAGGAGTTTGAATATTGGTTTTACAGACACTGTAGACAAAAACTAAAAGTGTAAGCTTACAAAAACAAGTACTGAAATAATTATGTTCTAAATTCACATTTGGAAAGTTGGATACAAGAGGCCTCACATCTTAAGTACAGTCTGCCTATGTGTCACCAGTGGGCTGTCTGTCGAGTTTGAAGAAAGTCAAGGAAGGGAGGGTTAGGCACAGTTGTGATGAGTCATTTCTTCTGTCGCCGGAGCCATTCCACGTGTATGTGCAGACTTCCACACTGGAGTGTGCTCAGCACAGGAACTTGCCCTAGTAATGACTCAGAATGACTTCAAGATTGGCTGTCTCTCTGCCGTACTCCATTCTGCTCATTCTTATGGTAGTGAAGACATCATTGTGAAGAGCAGTTCTTAAAAGTTCTTGTCCTCAGAATATATTTAATATGTTGAAATACATAAAGGCATCAAACTCTTTGAAAAGAATGCTTGAAAGCTTACCTATAAAATAGCTTGATTAAACACATTTCAGTGTTAAAGCTTTTTATTAGAAAAGAAGATCAGAAGAGAAAGAAAAGTAGGAAAACTAGAAACAGTAAACCGTGGCAGCAACAATTAAATAACATCCCTCTCTTGGATCATGTCTCATGGTTAGGGAGAGTAGAGAAAGAATCACAAATGCTTTCAGCTTTTCATAAGTGTTTTAATTTTAATGGTAAGCAGAGTATTTGTTTGCTTTGATTTTAAAACAGAGTGTGAAGATTGCATTTGATTCCATATAGTTTATTTAGCATATCCAAAGATAAAATGGAAAATATAAATTAAAAATTTTAACTCCCATTTGAGCAGTAGAACACAGTAGTTTATAAGGTGGAGCAAATTGCTCGGTTTTTCCATCTGAGAAGTACAGCTATTAACCTCCTAGAATTACTGTAAAATTTAAATTTCAGTGTTTGTAAAGCTTTTAAAATAGCTTTTAGCACAGTAAATATACCAGAATTGTTAACTCTTAAGCTGTACTTGTTGTAGCAGAGAGGCAGAGAGGCTCTTCCTACTGCTTGGTACCACCTTTCATGTTCCCATAACTCACAGGATTATGGGAATATGAAAGTTGGTTTAGAGTATATTTGCAGTAATATTACCTCTTACTGTACTATAGAGAGCTCCTAAGTAGTGTTTTTTAGTATGCTGTAGATTGTTTCTCTTTGCAAATCCTAAAATGAGATTTTTAACTGAAGCAGACCTCTGTCTTGATTTGTCAGGATTAATAAGATTTTATTGTGCCAGTGAGGTATCAAATTCAGAAAGAATAATCTAAATTAGACATCTATATTAGGGAAGCATAAGCATAGATATGAAAGTTTTATTAGCAAGAGAGATTCCAATGTAAGTTCACTTTTCAGAAAGGGTACAGTTATATCATGTACAGGTATAAATCCTCAATTGAATGTGATCAGAACATATACCTAAAATGTACCAACAAACTCAGTAAAAGAAAATGGAGTACAGATATTCTGACCTATTTGTTTAACAACTGTTCAGATACATGACCCTCCACTCAGATTTACAGTCTTTTTTTGTACAGCTCTATACATCTTGTTTATAGAGCTTTAGTACCTTTTTTGTACAGTATATCTTATCTGTACAGTACTATGGTTTTTATTGATTGTACTGTACAGTACAGTACTGTGTAGTTTTATGCTGTTTTACACATAACAGTACTGCATGTAAGAGTGATGCAAATAAAAGCAAAGTTATCACATTGGGGTTTCCTTTGACCATTCCTTTGTTCTGAATATTGTACATCCTATATACAGTTTAGTGACCAATTTAATGACCTGTTCTCAGGACCAAAACTTGGTCATTAAATGTCGTCATTTAATTTGTATTTTCATTTGATACTACATTATCCTTAGGCTTATTATATTACTAATTAAAGAATACCTCTATATTCTTTAGTCTAATTTTTATACAAATATCTGTGAAATTTTGATTGTGATATTTGTCCTTCAAAACTCAAAATCTGGAGAACTGATTTTTGTCTGATCTCTGCACAGGCAATTGAAAAGTACTGCCGAGTCAGTGGTGGGTTTTCTGGGGTCAAAGACGTGTATTCCTCTACTCCAACACATGACGATGTGCAGCAGAGCTTCTTTCTTGCTGAAACATTAAAGTAAGTGTTAAAATTTAAAGTTTTAAAAGAAACTTCAAAATTTTTAGTCGGGTATCGTGGTGCATGCCTATAATCCCAGGACTTTGGAGGCTGAGGCAGGAGGATCATAAGAGTTTGAGGCCAACCTGAGTTAAGTAGTGAGGTCGGGGGTCACTAGACTATAGTGAGACCCTGTCTCAAAAAAATTTTTTTTCAAGGTTAAATTTATTTTAAATATAAAAATTAATGGGGATATAAACAATGTTTAAATAGTATAATTTTATCAAGTTAAACCTGTTCATACATTTATCAATTTTTTATGGTCATATCTTAGGAGGGCCTTTATGCTGTCTTTTTAAAATATATAGCAAATATTTCTGATTTTTAATGACCTACCATGCAAGAATACAGCAAAACTTCGTCCTCTGAACGGTGATTTCCTACCCACGCCCAGCTGTCCTCCGCCCTTACCCCCTGCAGGCTCTGTAACCGTCGTGCTCCTCTCAGCTCCCTGCTACCTGGATCCCACGCACAAGAGAGTCCCTGCAGGGCTCGGGATCGGAGCCAAGGGCTGTCTTGTCTCTTCCCTATGTCGTTTCACTCACTGATTGATCCTTAATGGCATCCATAGTTTTGCCAGTGATAGGATTTCATTATTTATGGTTAAGTAGCATTCCATTTTATATATAATATAATATAATGTTTTCTTCATTAAAGTATGTTTACTGTAGGCTGACTTTGTGTATGATTCCTAGATGATGAATTATGACTATGACATGTTAACACTGAATTTTATCACATGCCATTTTCTGTAATTAGATCTGTAAAGTTTTAGTTACATTTCAGAATGACTGAGACTCTAAGGTAGATAGTTTATCAGAGAAGTGCCTTTAAATTATCTTGTTCTTTAGTGTGAGTTAGAATCGCCTGGAAGGCTCCTAGAAACACAGACTGTTAGTTCTGGGTGAAACTTGGGAGTGTGCGTTGTGTCAAGCTACCTGACGGCACTGAGGTGTGGCCCCGGGACACACCTGTGCTCCTGCTCTAGCTGACCAAGTCTCTTGGGAGCCATCATGAGTTTCAGTAGTACTGAGTAGTAATGACCACGGCAGCCATCTTCCCCTAGAAGTTTCATCATATACATGAAGGGAACAAGGTAAATGTGTAAAGACAGTGTGGGGCTTATACTCAAAACCCCATGTAGAGCTCTCTGTGACCTAGCCTGTGACAAGACGGAAACCTTAATTTAAAATGCCTGCTCTCCTATAGATTTACAAAGTAAGTATCTCTTCATACCACCCTGTACATTGTATATTTCTATTTCCTGTATATCTATATAGTAATGACTCATCAGCACTTCATTTATTGAACAAATGTTTATTGCCAAGTATTATACAAATACTAGGGATTGCATAATAGACAAAATGAACAAAAATTCCTGCTCTTTTTAATTTTATATTCTACCATAGCTTACATTCTGCTTGTTGCAGTTGAAATATACATATCTCAAACTAAGTTTGTGTCCTAAATGTCTATATTATTCCAGTTTTTATTACTGCCGGTAGTATTGTTTTTTCCCTTTAGCTGGTGTGTTCTAGAATTGTTAGGAAGCAACTCTCCTCATAAAATACTGAGTCTATATTGTTCTATCTTCTGATTTTTCATTTTGTCCTCTCTTTTCTATATACATGGTTGACCTTAATCTGGCTTTACTACTAGGTGGTTTAGAATAGCTTCCCTGGTACTCAGTTTCCTACTCCTAGGTATTTCTCATTGTCATTTTTCCTGTGCTTATGCTTGAGGGCCTATAAGATAGTTCTAGAGTGCTATTAGAAGACAAGTTTACAGGAGCTTTAGTTAGTCGCTTGTTACATTCTAGTTGAGTGTACATATAAAATAAATTTCTTGACTTTTAATATACATAGATGTAGTTTCTGGGATTTGACCCAGATTATTGTCCCAGTCTTTTTTTTTTTTTTTTTAAAGACTTGAGAAAAACTGCAAGATAGTAGAATAAAAATTTGTATATTCTTCACCTAGGTTTATGTAAAGTTTTATAGCTTTTTGCGTTCATTGTTGGGGATACAACCACCTAGGCCTCGGCATGCTGGCCAGGCTCTGCCACTCCCTCTGCCACTCAGCACTAGCCCTTTGCCACATAGTTTTTATTCTTTCTCTGTACATACACATATACGTGTATAAATACATATGCATAGAATTGTCCTGTTTTCTGATATTATTATTTTCTGGACAATTTGAAAATTAGGTAGTATTCCTGAATTATAGTTTAGCAGTAGTCTTCAGGAAAAGCTCATCATTCTGTATAATCATGATGCAGTTGTCATAGATGAGAACTTTAACATTCATACAGTGCTGTTACATAGTATGCAGTCAATTTTCAAATGTCTTCAGTTGTTCCAATATATACCTTATGATTTTTTTAACCCCAATCTACAATGTCATACAAGATCATTTGTTGCATTTAATTATCATGTCCCTTTAGCCTCCTTAATCCAGAACAGAATTTCCCCGGGTAAAATGTATTAAAGTATTCAGGGTATTTGCTTTGAATATCCCAGGCATGTGATGATGTAGCCTTTTATTGGTGATTTTAAGTGTAATTATAGGTAAATTCAATTAAATTACATGTAAACAATCTTTTCTTTTAAAATTAATAAGCTGCCTGTGGAGTGATGAATGAGGACTGTATGGATATCCTTTCCCAATAGTCTTTCTCCCAGGATTGCTGGCATTTCCATCATTCATGAGCTTCATTTATCTCTCTAGGTTTATGTCCCCTGTCTGATACTTGTAGATTCTATACGTAAGCCATTGTAATCTACATTCAGATACCCATATAAGTTAAAAATTGTGCTACTACATTTCTGGTCTTTTATATTTCACTGCCTCTGGTACATATGCCTTTATCCTGTCAATTGAAGTAAATATAGCATTCAACTATGATAATTTTCTTAGCCTGCCATTATGTTTCCTATTTGGCCTTTTTCATTTTTGCTGACATACATGTTTATGTTTACT
>PVIC010003395.1:0-69352 GCA_004025085.1 Thryonomys swinderianus
AGATCTAACAATCAAATTCAGTCACACACAGATGAAGAAGAATAAATGGAAAATAATATACGAAACAATGTTCAGCATCACTGGTCATTGGAAAGATGCAAAATAAAATAACACTGAGATTCCACTTTACTCAGAAAAAATGACTATTATCAAGAAATCAACCCACAACAAATGCTGGTGTGGGGGGAGAAACCCTTTTTTATGGTTGGTGGGAGTGTAGACTGGGGCAACTACTGTGGAAATCAATGTGGAGATTTCTCAAAATAACTAGAACTAGAGGTTCCATTTGATCCGCCTATCCCTCTTAGTATTTTCCTGATAGAATAAAAGCCACCATACCACAGCAATACATGCACACCCATGTGTACAACAGCAGTTTGTAATAGCTAAATGTGGGCAACAGTCCAAATGCCTATCACTGATGAAATGGATAAAAATGTGTTTTTCAATATAGTAGAGTATTAGTCTGTCCTAAAGAAGGATAAATTTTAGATATTTCTAGGTAAGTGGATATAACTCAAGAACATACTCTTAAGTGAAATAATTCTGACATGTGATCAAATATTGCATGGTTTCTCTATGAGAAACCAGAAATATAAATAAGGACCAAAATGTGTAACAGATATTGTGAGAGAGGGAGAAAATGTTCAAATGGGAAGGGTACTAGGGAGACTAGAAGAGGAAAGGAATGAAGGGAAAAGAAAATGAGAGAAGGAAAACTGGAAGCAGAGCTTTTGTAAACAAGGAGAGGAAGAGAAATGAAAGAGAGGAGAGAGGAATTGGAAAAATAAGAATCAAGATAGATCATATGCAGGTACAAATTCCCTATGATGGATATGATTATTATGTATATTTAAAATGTACCAATAAATTAATTTTTTAAAAACAATGAGCCCAAATAAGTTCAATCATTTCTCTATACATTCTGTCCTTATCACCCTCCAACTCCATATAAGACAAAATTGATGAAACAAATTTTACTTTAAAAGCCTTTAAAAATGGAGGATGTAAAGAAAAACTGCCCAGTCAAATTTAAGCAATGGCACAGAAGTAGTTAATATGCAACCAGCTTGACTATGGAGTGGCCTGTCTGATATTTTTAACAGAAGTTTGTTTTCTTTAATTAGCCAGTACACATGAGCAGGAATCCTAGCCATATGACTTCATGGAATGTGAGAAGCTTGATCTGACTGGAAAACCTGACTTTACTTGTAGGTCTGGAACAGAAAGAAGGAGGTAAGCTTCAAAAGTATATTTAAGAGCCAGAGATTTAGCTCAGTGGTTCCGATGCCTGCCTCTCAAGCGCAAGGTTCTGAGTTTGATCCCAGTAGCCACATACAATGCTGGGCTTGGAGACTCACACCCACCAGCAATCAATACCACATACCACAGTGCCAGGCGTGGTGGCTCACGCCTGTAATCCCAGCACTCGGGAGGCAGAGACAGGAGGATTGCTGAGTTCGAGGCTTGCCTGGGCTACATAGTGAGCTCAGGGCCAGCCTGAACTACAAAGCGAGACCCTGTCTCAAAAAAAAAGTATTTTAAGGCAAAAGGGAAGATTGTCCATAGTCTGGTTCAACCTTCAGAATTTTTGTCAAGAAATGATGCTACCTTGAAGATACTTATGCCTTTGAAGAGAACCAGGCTGGTTTAAATGAAGCTGCACACCCTCAAGACAACTGCCCAAGGAATGCTGGAGACTGGAATTCCATTTCCGATCTGTCCTACAGTTCCTGTTATATGGGGGAAGCTCTAGGAAGTGGGTGCCCGTGCCTGGCACAGCACAGAAACTCTAAGACTGGCTTCAGCTACCATTACTTCAGGGCAAATCCAGTCAGCCATCTGTTTCAGTGTGGTCCAGGGGTTCAGAAGAATTTTTACATTTTTTTAATGGTTGAAAATTTTAAAAGAATAAATACTGCATGACATTAAAAAAATGATACATCCAAATTTTAGTGACTATAAATAAAGTTTTCTTGGAACATAGCCACACATATTTGCATTGTCTCTGGCTATTTCTGTGCTGCAACAGTGGAGATGTAATTGAACAAAGCCCATTACAATCTAAAATATTTAAATTTTGGCCATTTATGGAAAGGTTGTGGAACCTTTGTCCCAAAGTTAAAATTGACCTGAAGAGCCCACAGACTAAAATCATTTATAGTCCAAAACACCAAGACATTCACTGAGCAATTACTAAGCTCTAAATTCTCCAGATGAGAGGAGGTGTTTGGCATCCTGAGATCTATTTTGTATTAACCAACAACTCCTACCATCACCACAAAAGCAACAGTATGGCACAACCCTGCACTTTTCAAGAACACAGAGACAGTCCTTTTCCAAAATTCATCTTTAGGTTTTTTTTCCCACACATAGGACCAGTATCTAAGCATTACTGATCATAATCCCAATAATGAAAAAACAAAGCTGTTGTTCTAGAAGAGACTTCTTTCTTATCCTCCTTTTTGAACACTGCATCAATCTTCAGGAAAATGGGAGTAAAAATAATTATGTTTCCTAAAAAATTAAATGTTAATCTTTAGAGGGACAGCTCTACAGATAAAGATGTATAACCTTTGACACAAAAGATGTTTATCTCATGACGTGATGAAAGAAATAATCAGAAGTGAGCTTCCACTGTGGTAAGACTTTGCTCATCGCCAGAAGAGATGGAAGAGATAGGAAGAGTTCTCAAAATTTAGGTGCTTCTGTTGCTGTTGCTTTGTCTGTAACTAGGTGGCTGGTTACAGAAATGTAGTGAAGATATGCAGTGCATGATTTCTTCAGATCTGAGACAAGGGATGTAAGAGACCCAGCTACTGCTCTCCGTGCAACCCCACTCCTACTGCTCCACCCCAATCTTTTGACTCGCTTCCTTTCTCAAGTCACAAGACAGCACTGTTGATTCATCTAAGTACAAACAGCTCTTTAGATTCACATTGCTCATATTGGTGGCTTGAGGGCAACTGTTTAAACCATTTGTTTCCAGATGATGAATTATCCTAAATTCAAATAAATCACAAATGAAGAAAATCACAAGGCTTCTTTCCAGAAGTATGGTCACAATTTCAAAAGGCTGTGCGGCTGTATGAAAGTATCCAAGGATGGCTGCCATTTGGGAATAATTTTAGTCCATAGCAATTCTAAAATGGATTCCTAAAGAAAAGGGAACCTCAGCTCCTCATCAAATGCAACATCGGCCCTATCACTTCCATACCGTGCACAGAAAGCTTCAGTTCAAATACATTAATATCAATCTGTGATGTGCAATATATAACAATATATTTTAAGGCAATCACACAGGAGACTCACCCTTCTGGTCCCCTAAAGGCTGCTTAAATGAAAGCCAACTGTCAGTATTCCCTCTCTCACATGTGCTATTAAACGCACTGCCTGATATTCAAATCTGATGAGGATAGGACGGGCACAACTGACAAGGAATCCAATTATCCTGGTGTCTTAGCCCGGTCTCTTTCTGTTTACCCTGGAGATATTTTTATTGCAGACGTTGCTTATTTTACATTATCCAGAATGATAAAACATATAACTCTGACACAGCTGTCGGGAAAAGGATGGTACCACGTCAGCATGGTCCCGACGGGTGGTGCAGACCTCCATTCTGAACCAGTTTCTCCTCTAATGTCTCATTTGATTTTCATAATTTTTTTGCTCCCTCCCCCGGCCCCACCTCTCAAAATTCTCTATTTCAGTTGCCAATGAGGATTTAAATGTTTCTGGAAGAAAGAGGCATCAAAGCTGACACAGCTGTGAATGACTGACATCAAGCGAAAGGAAAAATCTCCCACCATGTTTCACCACGTTACTCACAGAACGACTTCTACTCAATCTGTCTGCATTACATGGGCACGCCGACCGTCAGACACGCCAGCACACGCCCGCGAGGACTGCGTGGTGTGCACACTGGTGCTATCCACTCTGATGATGGATGAAACATCAGTCCTCCCCTAAGGAGTTCTATCATCTTAAACAAAAACAAACAGCATCATTTTTAAAGACGATTGATTCTCTGCATTTTGGTTCTGTATCTACAAAACTGGTACAAGGGATTGAAACCAAGACCTTCACATTGAGCGCCATCTCCAACCCTTTGATTTTTTTTTTTTTTTTGGAGACAGAGTCTCACTAAGTCACTCAATTGGCCAGCCTGGGCTCAAACCTGTGATCCTCCTCGTGTCTGAGCCTTCCTTCCAGAGAATGCTGAGACTTTATGCCAAGTCACTGTGCAGCAAGCACAATTCAGTTGTGGGACAAGCAGCAAATGAGGTCAGCAGCTCCTTTCAGAATGAGGCCATTTTATTCATTCATTCATTCATTCATTCATTCATTCATTTATTTTTGGTGGTACCAAGGATTGAACTCAGGCCCTTGTGCTTCCAAGGTAGGTGTGGTACCACTTGTGCTAAATCCCCAGCCCAGAACAAAGCCACTTTAACATACACTCATTTGATAAATACTTTTGTGGACTTTGTATGTTATTATAAAGGGTAACAAGGATATATTAATAAACTACAATGAAAAAAAAAGGGCACAAGCACAAGGGATGGCCTCTGAGCTCTGAGCAAACCCTAATGACAGGACTGGGGTGGATACAGATGGCCAAGCTAAGAACAGTCACAGAACCACGTAAAGCAGCACGCGATTTAATACTAAGTCATTAGGTCTTGTGGTAAGGCCCTGAGGACAGTCAGAGCACACTCCAGAGAAGGCTGGACTTGAAGAATGGGCAGGGGCTGTGTGGACAGCAGAGGAAGCAGGTGTCTTGGGCCAGGAACACTGCACAAGCCGGACAGGGAGCCAGAGGGCACCGACAGTGAAGACATAGCCCTCTGGAAGTAAGAGGCCATTTACGTGCCTGACATCAAGCAGGCAAAGGCCAGACTATAGTTCTCAGCTAGGGAGAATAACACTCTAGACGTCTAGGGAAATCAGTGTTTTAAAGCAGCAGGACAAAGGAATAGTAGCACTTCAGGTTAATGTTTGGGTTCTTTGGAGAAGGTTGTAGCAAGCATTCTCTCTGAGAATGAGAAATAATAAGGGGACCTATAAGAACAAACAGGATCTGCCCTGTAGTGGTGAATTTACAAAGAATTCTTGGAACTCAGCAGCCAGTAGCTTTGAGTTGTCCACCTTATACAAAACAGAGGCATCGAACACAGCGTACAGGGAGACTGGAATGAACCAGATTTGCCAGCTGGAGACAGCAGAGCCACACCTGAGGGAGAATGTCTGCACCCGGCACAGGGCTGCAATAGAGGCAGATGAGAGGAATGAATTCACTACAGAGAATGGAAGACAGAGTAAGAAAACTGAGAGGTTGCAAACTATATCTGAAGTAGCCTATTAAAGACCACGTGGAAAATACTGAGTAAAGGATGCAGACAAAAGTCCTTGGGCAAGCAGAAGAATCTACTGCCAACCCCAAAGCCAAGAAAGAAGAGAGTCAAAACAAGAGTTCACTGACACCATCTCATGTCACAGCGTAGTCAAAGGGCACTGGCATTGATTCAGTGCTACTTCCACCAAGTCCTGTGTGCCTCCAACCGACAGCTGGTTTCTTTCCTTTAATCGTTAGCCACTGACTGTCCATACCAATTGTTTAGTAAATATAACCATTTCTTCTTTTAAATCTGCCAGCAACCGGCACATGCTCAGATACTAGGTCTTACCTCTTTGCTGCTGTTACAAACTTCCAGGGGAAAAGAGCATAATTCATACTTCATATGCTGCCTACTCCCACCATCATACATCCAGACTGCTATGCCTCCAGCAACCATTTAGAAATACTGTCAATTGAAAGTAACTATGACTCTCCTGTTTATTTGGATATGTAGGTAAAGACCAGTTAGTTGAATTCAGGGAAAAAAACATAGAAACAAATCTAGTGTTGATCCTTGCTACTCAAAATATAGTCCATGTACCAGCATTTGTAACTGCAACCTTTTAAAAAAAATATGCAGAATCTCTGTTGGGTGTGGTGCTACACAGTTGAAGGCTAAAGACTGCAAATTCAAGTCCAGCTAAGTGACTTCATAAAACCTAGTCTCAAAATGGAAAAAAGGTGATGTTGAAGATGTAGCTCAGTGGGAAGGCTCTGGGTTCAAGCCCTAGTCCTACCAAAGAAAAGAAGCAAGGGTCAAAATGGATGACAGATATTAGGGAATAGGAAGAAAATGTTCAAGAGGGAAGGGGAGCAAAGGAGGGGAAGAAGGGAAGGAGAAGGAAAAGGAAAAAAATAAAAGGAAAAGATGCAATAAAGTTTTTGTAAAGGAAGGAAAAGAGGGGAGGGGACTAGGCAAAAAAGAAGACTCAAGATACATTGTGTACAGGTACTTATTCCCTATGAAAAACGTGATCACTATGTATATCAAAAGTGCACCAATAAAATTCACTTTTAAAAAAGGAGGAGGAGGAAGAGGATGGAAAGGGGAAAGGGTAAGGGGAAAAGAGTTGCGCCTGCTGTCTCAGACCAACTAAATCAGTACCTGCACTGTAACAAGATCCTCAGACAACTAACGCCTGTATACATTCATACTGTACAGTTCAGAAGAGACCAGCACTGAGTTACCAAGGAAGTAATGGAGGAGGCAAAGACAGCAGGTGAACTGAAGCAGGTGGGGGCTGTGTGGAGGTCCCGCTTCACCCCTGCTCGGACTCCTGCTCAAGGAGGGTGCCCAGTCCTTTGTATATGTGGCCAGGTTCCTTAAGGAAACAATTCCAGCTTTGGACAGGCTCCCAAGCCTATGGACCCTTCCATAAACTGCCACAAAATTTAATTACAAGGAAGGTTTCACAGATTATACCTACTTGGAGCTTTTTCTAGATTTTATAAAAATTCTGACCTCATGAAGATCCTATTTGTGAGTTTTATATTTACACAGCCCCGGGAATTTATGATCTCATTCTGCCTCCTATTCATTGTTCTGTATGCTGGGGAAGAAAGAAGACTCAGGACTTAAGTTTCCCTCTAGGTCTTATACTGCACTTGCTAAAATACTTTTCTGGCCGAATTGAAACCAATTTGAAAATGCAACTCTAACCCCAAATGAAAAGGGCCTGTACCAAGGAGCTCACCGACAGCAGTGCTGTGTAAGTAACCAGGATCAGGGAGGCTCACTGCCTGAAGAAAGAGCTGTCGGACAAAGAAACAGTCCTATCTTAAGTTGTCTGAGGATGTGCTCGAGGCTTCGATACTTCTCCTTCTGACTTTAGAAGTGTATGGAGTAATGCTATCTCAACATATCACTTTGAGGTCTTTTATTATTTGTAACAGATTTATTGACATATTATTTCTACAATCTGACATTCCTCTTTCAGTAATAGAAGAAACTTTCATTCTATCCCCTGCCTTCAAGAAACGCTTCATTAAACTTCCCCAGGAATAGAACACAATAGCCATTTCTTAAATCTCCAGAAACACAAGACAGTGTTATGACCCTCTGATAATACATCCTAGTATCTCAGTTCTCAGTGGAAAAACATGCCTTGCTGAAACCCTTTCATTAAAATTCAAACTACCAGCATAGGCAAAACCAAAGGCTTTTAATGCTACATTTAAAGACAGATGGTGAAAATGTTATGGAAAGCCCTTGTAACCCATTTAATTTGGAGGAACATCATCAGGAAGTGAGTTCCACTGTAACTGAAGTGGAATCTGTAGATCCTTAACCCGACTGTCCCCCAGTTTTTCACAACTACACTTCTACCAGAGAGTACACTTTTTAAAGGATTGCGGGAACCCATACAGAGCTGTTAATTTTCACCGCGGGGAAGGGATGAAGAGTGGCAGGTTTTTGTTTCAGAAATCAGAGAAAAGGAACTTACATGCTCTCACAGAATCGTGTCAGGGTGCTGGGCTTCTCCTGGTTGCGTCTTTGCCGAAACCAGCGCTGGATGCTTCGAACATCCCAGTCCAGTTGCTTGGAGAGGCCTTCCAGTCTCTTCTCATCAGGATGCTACAAAACACAGTACCAGGAAAATCATTCCCAGCCCAGTCTCCTTTTCCCCATGAACAGATCCGCCCCTGTGTATATCTGAGTTTGCTTTTTCCTCCTGTGTTTATTACTTGCCACTGAGATTTCTCTACTTAACACAAGGGCCTAGGTCTGGCATCAGCAGCGTGAACATAAATAATCACTAGGTTACTCATTAAGAAACGCGAGAAAAAAGCATGAATCTCTTTGTGAAGCTGGCACATCTCCTGATTACCAATGCACTTCTTAAGAGGCAGGCCAGTGTGATGGACCAGGCAAGAGACTGAGTCAACTCCATCAGCCCTCAGGGAGGGGGTCTAGTGGAGGAGAATTTGCAAAGACGTGTGATGTAGGCACTCCGCTCTCTTGAGGAACAAGTCAGATTACTCCTCACATACTTGCATAATATAGGGCAGACAAAAAGCACAGAAAAGTTACAAACTATTTGACGTAACCCTAAGGAACCTTTGTACCTTTGTCCTCCGTTCTCCCCATCTACACATATTTCTCATTCTTCCTTTTCTTAGTTCATTGCTTTCAACTGGATCCTACACCGAGTCTTTCGCTAAGACGATGTGTTACTTGAAAAGCGAACCTGGTAAAGTGGACAGAAATGGTCCTGAGACAAGTAGCAAAAAGTTCACCTCCTCATCCCACTGACTTCCATGAGCCTCAGTTTCCGTGTCTACAAAAATAAATGTTGTCCATCACCCTACATGGGATTGTGGTTAAGAACTAAATGTGCAAATTACATTTAACTGCACAAGTGTTAGTTCTCTTTTCTTCCTCCTTTCTCTCCTCAATTATGTTCAAAGGCATTGCACCAACAACCAAGTACGGTGACCCGCTATGGAACAAAACTAAGCCATGCAGTTCCATTCTTGTATTTATTCTGTGTTTTCATTACTCATCAGGGAGATCAGCGAGATAACCAGTGAGTAGGGAGAAGGCAGGCAGACCAGCCTCGAAGTCATAAGGGTTGAATGCACCTGACACCATCCTAAAAAGCAGCTCAAGCAACTTAAGGGTTGTGTGTCACCCCAGAAACTCTCCTTCCCAGTGTGTTGGAACGGGGAGTCATGAGAATGGAGTGTGCCCATGACATGTGCAGCCTGGGGAGAAGACATGTAAGAGAGCTGGCCTCCTCTCCCTGCCACGTTAAGAAGACTTGCACCAAGAACTGGACCATGCTGGCCCCTTGTTCTCAGATTTCCATACTCCAGGAGCTGAGAGATAAAGCTCTCTGTGTAAGCCACCCAGAGTACTGCATTCTGTAACAGCTGTCTGAACTGACTAGGCCCCAGAAAACATAGCAAATGTTCTCCGGATACAAAATGTACTACTGACCTTGTGCCTATAAATGTTATGTGAGTTCTTTTCACTAGTGATGATGCAATCTCCATTTTCATATCTCTCATCAAGACAAGAACAAGAACCCTCACTGCCTACAGCATGCACTGGCTATACTATTTTCCTGGAGAATTTCATTTTTAATTTTAATCTATATTTCTAAGTTTCTTAATAAAGGAAGCAAAGGGAAATTTTAAATTGGTCTAAGTTTTCAGCTTCCAACTTTTGTTTCTATTCTCTCAGTCCCTCTTTTCCCTTTCTTAAACATTTATTAAATCAGTCTCCTTCCAGTTACCTTCTGTAACTATGCAAGAAGTTTTTATGTAAATAGGAGCAAAATATATTTTTATATCCCTACCCAATAACACAAATGGTTGGATACTATGAAATTTGTTCTAGACTTCAGATTTTTTTTTTTTTTGCTTTACAATATATCCTTGGAATATTTCCATATCACTGTACAGAAAACACCCTCATTCTTTTGGAGAACCAGAGTGATATAGTATTATTTACTTATACATTCTACTATTAATAGAATTTAACATAGACCCAAACTTCTGCAATAAATGAGGCTGCAGTAAGTAAGCCTCCCACTGGTAATTTTAAACAGATTTAGCTGTGGAATAAGTTCCTGGGAGCGAAAATTGTAGATCAAAGAGGTCTCTGCTTCTGTCTCTTATTTTGCTAAAAATTACTTTCATTTAGTGATCTTATAAATTTATACTCACAAGCAAGAGTACCCATTTTCCGAAGCCTTAATGGAGCATATTACATTTCCGCACATTTCCAGTCTATATACAAAAATTGTATCCCAACATAGTTTTTTAAATCAAGGAAGAATTTTTTCATACATTTAAAAAAATGTTTCATATTTCCCTTTTTTGTAGAGTATGCTAATGTCCACTGCCTATATTTTTCTTGATTTGGTAGCATTTTCTTTATTGAATTATAGGATTTCTTTATATTTCAAGACTATCAAACCTTTATACTATGAGTTACATGCTTTTTATCAGTATGTTTTTTTGGGGGGGGGGTTTGTTTGGTTTTTTTTGAGACAGGGTCTCACTTTGTAGTCCAGGCTGGCCCTGAGCTCACTATGGAGCCCAGGTAAGCCTCGAACTCAGCAATCCTCCTGTCTCTGCCTCCCAAGTGCTGGGATTACAGGCGTGAGCCACCACGCCCAGCACTGTGGTATGTGGTATTGATTGCTGGTGGGCGTGAGTCACCACATCCAGCACTGTATGTGGTTAATGGGATTGAACTCAGGACCTTGGGCTTGCGAGGCAGGCGCTGGAACCACTGAGCTAAATCTCTGGCCTATCAGTATGTTTATCAGATGCCTCTTATGCTTTAGAATTTGCTTAGGGTGTTTTTGCTTGTTTTACTTGCAGATGTTTGCTTAAAATATACACTTGAACTGACCAGTCTTTTCTAAAATAGCCTCGAAGTTTTGGGTCATAATTAGAAAAGCCATCTTTAAACATTCAAAAAATTACCCCAGGTTTTCTTCTAATACATTTAGGAGTTTGATACATTCAAATCTTCCGTGAATGTGAAACATGCTGAGAGATTCGCAGTCTCTTCCTTCCCAGATGGCTAGCCAATATCCCAGTACTATTATTCATCTTTTCCTCATTGAAAAATCAATCTACTCTTCGACTGGTTTCTTATTCACATACCAGTAATATGTAGTTAGTTTTACTCAGAAACCTTTATTTCCTACATGAAGTAGCTTATTTTCAAAATAAACAAGTTGCTCATACAGGCAAGCTTGTTGGTTATTCTTAATAAGATCACACCGACTTCTTAACATCCTTCATTTTGTCTTTTACGCCCCTTAGAAATGTTTGAAAACTTTCCTCATACAGATCTTGAATATACCTTGTTATGTTTATTCCTAGGGATTTTGTTTCTACTGTACAGAAAATATTTGTTAATAGTTTTAATCATTTCTTGTTTGCATAGTTAGGAAATTAATGGGTTTTAAAAATACTTCAGTTTATCAGTATGTGTTTGCAGTACATAATGTTTACCTTCCTTGAAGGAACTTGGCACATGTATGTAACACATCTAAATTCCTTTTCCATCTCCTTTCCCTTCCCTCCCTGCCCCTTCAGCCCACTTCTGATCCCTTCTTGCTTTGTGCAAGGGTCCATCTTGGCAGTACAGTGTTGACATTCCTTGTGTGGAGTTGACTCATGTACATAACACAACCCAATTCCTTTTTTTTTTTTTAACTCTGTTCCCCTCCCTCTCTCCATCTCTTGATCCTCTTCCCATCTGAGAACAATCTATTTCCCTACTTCTTGTTATCTAGCTTTTATTCTGCTCTTTATTTGTACTCTGGGTTTCTCATATAAAAGAAATTGTGTAATATTTAGGCTTGTGTGCTGGTGCATCTCACTTAACATTATAGCATCAAGATGCCTCTGCTTCCTTACAAATGACTCGAGTTCATCCCTCTTTATGGTTCAGTGGCACTCCACTGAGTATAAATGGTACATTTTCTTTAATCTATATGAAAATTTCATATTATTTGTAGTTTTCACTACTACTTTTACATTTTAAGACATATAAACACAAGATAGTGCATTACTAGGATGTAAGATCCACAAAGTAAAACCTTAATTTTTTTTTTAACCAATCCTAGATTATAGCAAGACTCAAATATTTCTGGAATGGAAAAATTGTGAAGTAGTAATAGTTTTGCCTCCTCCTTTCAAATTTTTAGAATTTTTTGCTTCCTCTTATCTACCTGTCTGTTAAAACTGTCAGTTCAATTAAAATTCAGTACAGGGTTGGAGCTAGGGATTTAGCTCAAGTGGTACCGCGCCAACCTTGAACGCACAAGGACCCAAGTTCAATCCCCAGTACTGCAAAATAAATAAATAAATAAAATTTTAAAAAAATTCAGTACAGGGTTGAGCACATTGTAACTGTTGTTTCTGCCTATTCTGGCCTTCAGTGGAAATACCTTTCATTTTCTCATTAAACAAAAGGCCAGATTAGGGACTGAGAACAAATACATCTATTTACCATGTAAAACTTCTAGATCCACTTAAGAGTGTTTTATTTCAATTAAAAAGATCTTAGGTTTCCGCATTCATGGAGTATTACATATTTTTCCTGTTTAGATCTACTAATAAAAGGATTCAATGGATTTTTAAAATATTGAACAGAGAAGAGCATGCATTCCTAAAATTAATTCTATTTAGTTAAGATAATTGCTGTAATTTTGTGTCTCTCCTAATTGAAAAATTGGATTCTGTTCACTCCTATTGCATTTAAGATTTTTCATAATATTAATGAGTAGTATTTCACTACTGAAGGGAGGCTGAAATCTTTGCTGGGATTTGATATGGATATTTAACTGATGCAATAAAGGAAAAAAATGAATGGATTTTAAATTGTGCTTTTATAATTTAAAATAACTACCCATTTTAAGTGTATGTTAGAATTCTTTTGTGAGACAGATATGTTGACTGTCTGGCTATCATAAGCATTCCACTATGTTTATCAAAACATCATAATGCATACCCTAAATATATACAATTTTAAAAGAAAGCAAATATAATTTTTAATATTACTAGGAATGAACTTAGTCATTCATGTATCTTAAAAATGGTGATGAGCAACCTTTACATTGAACTTACATTCCCAGCTCTATTTTTATGTTTTTATTTTGAAAGAGAATCTCATTAAATTGCCAAATTACCCAGGCTGGGCTTGAATTTGCAATCCTGCCTCAGCCTCTGCTGAGTGCTGAGATTACAGGCATGTTCCATGACACCAGCCTCAAAAAATGTTCTGAGTGAATGAACAAAAAATGAAAAAATATTCTTTTGTGAAAGCCTCACAGTCAAGCAACGTTTTCCAGTTCCATTCTTTTAATTTAATCTGTAAACACACAGAGAGAATATGGTATTTTCCTAGAGTCATTTCATTTTATAATAAAGAGAACTATTAAAATGTGTTATGTACATGTACCAACTTCCCATGGTGAATATAACCATTATGCACTGCAAACAGAGCTAATAAAAATTTTACAATGCTTAAAAATAAACTTTACTTTTGACTTAGAACATCAGGTGTCTGTGAAGCTAAGCACTGGCTTGGGACACAGAAGGCAGAAGAAGTAAGATTCTTCTGGTGTCTTCCTGCCCGGAGCGTGGTGCAAACAGCAGAACAAGTCCTAGTCTATGTTTTTCACATGTATTTGTCAGCTGACAGAAATATACTCTTAATTTTCCTATTTCTATAGTAATCAGTGAGTATATTATCAATGGTGTTTTTTGTTTCATTTTCTTTTGTTTTGCTTTAGTTTCAGCTTTTGCTTGACTGAGTGAGCTGATATCCTGTTTAAAAAAGATAAACCAGTGATGGGCTTTTAAATCAAAATTTTTAAATCCTATACTTTTGCAAGGTCATTAGTTTGGGCTTTCATCTTAATTAATTTCTTCCTTCTGTTTATTTTGTTGAGTTCCTTCCTAATGCTTAACTGGTTCTCTATTTCACGTATGTATGAGTTTGCAATGGACCACTGCTTTGCCATGGCACATATAAGTCGTGTTTTCATTATTATAATTTATGCTATTTTCTGAATTCTTTAACTCAAAAAGAGGTTGAGAGAGCATAGAAATTTCCAGTAGCATAAGGTTCTCCGAGTTGTTTTCCTTTTTTCTTTTACTAATTTTTAATATTAAATTATGCCTAATATTTAAAATTTATTTTAGATTTATGATATGATATAGCCAATTTTTGTAAATATTTGGAAAGTACTTGAAAGAAGACTAGTTTCCATACTTGAGTATAGAGTTCTAAACTCTCCTATCTTCCTCCTTAATTATACTTCTTAGAATTTTTGTATTCCATTTTTCATTTTGTTCAATGAATCTGTCATGATCTAGCAGTGAAATTTCTTATTTGTTTTAAATTCCTTTTTATTAATACAGAAAAAACATTCATATTTAATGTATATGTATTCATAGTCATTTTATTTTCATTATAAATTATATCTTCTGACAATAAAACTCAATTCTTTAATGCTTTTGCAAACTTTACTTCCTTTGTTAATTTTATTTGCCTGGATACCTTCACTTTGTTCTTACTTTCAACCTTTTTAATTTGTCTGAAGGTATCTCTTATTTAATTTGTATGTGGCTATATTAGTTGGCAAGGGGTTCCATAACAAAGTAGGGTTCACAAACTGAGTGGCTAGATGTCCCAGGTCAAGGTGTCTGTTGGGTTTGTACCTTCCAGGCATTGTAAGGAAAGGGTATATTCCTGGTCTCTCACCTTGGCACACAGATGCCCGACTGTATTGACCAGCCTTCCCACTGCTTGACCAAATGCCTGACACCAGCCATCTAAAGGAGGAAAGGCTTACTTGGCTCAAGGTTTGAGTAGATTCAGTCCGTGGTCAGCTGGCTCCAAGGCAGAAACATCATGGTGGGATAGTGTTATCATTTGGATCTAGAATAACCCCTATGTGCTCACAGGCAGGGCTTTAGGAAAACAAATGACTCACGGAGGCTATGGCTGACTTGCTGTTAGGAGGCTGGGTCTGGCTGGAAGAAGCAGGTGACTGGGTGGGGGGAGGAAGGTGACCCTGAGGATGTAGCTCCCTTCCTGTCTTTTCATTTCTCTCTCTGCTCCCCACTGGCCATATGTGAGTAACCTTTCCTCCCCTAGGCCCGCTGCCACACCACTGTGCTGTGCAGAAGCTGACCATGAACTACACCCTTCCATCAACATAAACCTTTTCTCCTTTCAAGCAGTGAATGTCAGGTACTGTGTCCCAGAGATGAGAGAGTAACTAAGATAGTATCCAAATCATACTCCATGACTCCCCAGACCCCCCAAAAGGTGGTTGATCATGACACTGTTCTCTCTCTATTGCTCTCCACATCATCTCCTTTCTGTCTGTGTCCAAACGATCCCTTTACAGAGGGACACCAGACCTACTGGATTAAGACCCCACTTTAATTACCTTTGTGCTATTTCTTCAAAGAATTTTCCTGAGGTTCAGGAAAACAGGGTTCTGATGTATAAGTCTGGGGGTCAGAGAACACTTTGACCTAGAAGAGTAACTTCATACTGAATGAATTAAACCAATGTACATGTACAAATATGATAGATCAAGTTTTTTTTTTTACATTTGACTCCTTTAATTACATTCTACTTCTTGTTTTGATGATTTTTTTTAAAAAATATTTTATGGTTTATTTTCACTATAAATTAAATGTTTCTTTTGTGTATAATTTGTTTGGGTGTTTACCCAAATTATAATACTCTTCTATGTTTTCCATCTTTAAGAACACTGCAGAGGCAACACTTATAAATAGTATCATTTCCTCTTCCTTTCCCTCTTTCACCACCCAATAATATTATCTTTCTTAGCGTTTAATACTATCAAATATGCTTGATGTTATATATATATATATATATATACACACACACACACACCTCTATTTGATTTGCTAACTTCACTGATAAGCTGACTGACTCCCACCCCTGGGAGATTGTGCAATCAGTGAACTACCCTACTACCATCCTCTTTCCCTTTTTCCTTACACCAGTGGTATTGTTTCTAATTGTGTGCATATATACTGAGCTAAATCCCCAGCATTGTGGCAATCTACGATGTCAACATTTTGAATGATTTTCCTCCACTGTTCATCAACCCTCAGGAAGACCTCTGAGAAAGTTACTCAGACACATTTCTAGATGGGATACCTGCAGCTCTGAGAAGTGAAGAAACTTGCCGAAGGCCACAACACTGAGGAGGGGAAGAACAGATTTCCCAGCGCAAACACCCAGGTCTGACAGACTCAAACATCAAAGCTTCTGATGCTTTCATATTAGAAGGAGATTTTCTAAAATGTTTGCAGGACTTTAGGTTTCGGGGCAGGAAGGCAAGAGAGACCACAGACAAACAGGTGATGTCTCAAAAGAATACAGAGCTGGGAGTGTGGTTCCATGGGACTGTGCATACAGCCTTGAGTTCAATCCCTGGCATAAAGACAGAGCAGGGTGGGCAGAGGATTTAGCTCAGTGGTTCTGGTGCCTGTCTAGCAAGAGCAAGGTCCCGAGTTCAATCCCCAGCACCACATACCACAATGTTGGGCTTGATAGATCATGCCTGTAACCCCAGCACTCGGGAGTCAGAGGTAGAAGGATTGATGAGAGTTCAAGGCTAGCCTGAGCTACATAATGAGTTCAGGGCCAACCTGAACTACAAAGTGTGACTTTGTCTTGAAAAACGAAAAAAAAATAGAAAAAGACATAGCAAGGAGAGTGGCAGAGAGGAAAGGGGGTAGGGAAGCCCCCACTGGAGAATACAAAGGCTTCAGATTTACTACTTAACGTCACAGGCAAGAGCTCCAGAGTCAAAACACGTGACTATTTCAGGCACACAAGGCAAGGCCCACATTCAGAAGAACCTAACTTCAGGTTTAAAGCCCCCAGACTGCTGTCTTGAGATTCTTCACAGTTTTTCACGGAATTGAGGTTTTGCAATGGCCCACACGCCAGGGATGGAAGTCTTGGCTCCCAGACAGTCCCACCACGTCCCCCACAGGGGCTCTCACCGGCCCTCCCCATCCTGGACTCCCAGTCTCCACTGCCTCCAACACTCTCCCCTGACACCAGCTACCTTCTGCCTCCAGCAGGGCCTGAGTGCAAATAAGGGCAGCAATGGGGTCTGCCTCGTGTTCCCCAAGGGAAAAAGGGGCATGGAGGGTACCACGCTGCAGTGTTCGGGGGCGACTCAGTAGAGTGCGCCTCTTCCCCACCCATGCTCTGGTCGCCGAGGCTGCTGTGCCCTTGGTGGTCACTCACCCACTACGGGTCAGGGCAGTGGGCCTGTGGAAGGGGAGAGGCTGCCTCGTCTCCTCTGCCCTCCTTGCCAAGGTCCAGGGTATCAGCTGGCAGCTGGAGAAATGGGGCCCAGGAGCCTGTGGCTGAGTCACACACAGGACAGGGCCCTGGTACTAGTGAGGGGCTTCCTTTGCCTGGTGAGTAACAGCATGACAATTATACAGCAAACAGCAACAGCTCGACAGACTGGGTAAGAGTACTGTTTGAACAAGAGCTCATACAACTCTGCACAGCACCCCACAAGCTACGTAGCTGTGCACATCAGACATATGAGGTTTTGAGGGTAGATCCCTGCACAGTTGGAAGAAGACAACCATGCCTGTCCTCAAAAGGTCACTTGGACTGCCAGCTAAGGTCTGCACATTGGCTTACCACCCAACTCCACAGACTTATCTGAGCCCCCCAAATCCTGCTCTTGCTACTCCAGTAAGCCAACCTATCACATTTTACATCACCAAGAAGAACGAAGAACCACAAAGAATAAGAGGAAAAACAGCTCTGACTCTTGCTGGATTTATATTTAAACCATGACGCTCTGTTTTAATCATGTGAAAACTTCCAAAGGAATCACCTTGGAAACTAAAAGACTGATCAGTAAAATTAGCTAAAAGCAAATAATCACTAGAACAGCTGCTCTGGCTGCAAAACCTTTATTATTACCTTCGTAGAGAAAATTTCCCCAGAAAGTGTGATAAATGTAAGGCAAGGGAAATATAATGTCCACTTCAGGGTTTTTAAAGGGAGACATAAAACTCTTTTTATTAGTCATTTAAAATAATGTGTGCTTAATGCATTCGCAAAGAAAATACAAATATATTGTCATCACATTTAAAAATGATGGTAGAGCACACACAAGCCCTGGGTTCAATTTCCAGTACCAAAGGAAGAAAGAAAACAAACAATAAAAACCTCTGAAAATTTCCTGTGTGTCTGCTTTTTCAAAAGTAAAGTGTTTTACTATTATAAATTGGTACACTAGTGAAAATGTAGATGTTTTCCCAAATAATTTCTTTTTTTTAATAACACAGGATATGTGGTCCTTGGGTCATATCTTCATATCATCCCATGAAATGCTGAAAGGGCTTTTCCTAAAATTCCATTCTTTTTTCTCTTCTTCTTTGCAGAGATAGGAAAAAAAAAATGTAACAGGTATTTTCTGACATTTTTTCCAGGAAAAAAATGCCATTTTTTTTTTTTAAAAAGGACAACCTTACAGAATTGGCAGACATAAAGACAATAAAATGGAGTCTTCAGATAGTTAAATTCATAGTTGTAACAGTACTGATGACTAGCATCACAAATACTCAAAAAAGAAACAGAATCTGCTTAACACTGTCAAATCACATCTCAGAATCCAGGGTGACACTTCTAGAAACATAAAAGGCAAAATGAAATAGTAAACATATTAATACACAATACTTCTCCCAGAATGCTAAACTTTTCCTGCTCTTGTCTTCTTCTTGTCCAGGGAGGATTAAGATAAGATCTTTACACTCTCTAAGGGTGA
This sequence comes from Thryonomys swinderianus, assembly GCA_004025085.1. Classification (NCBI taxonomy): domain Eukaryota; kingdom Metazoa; phylum Chordata; class Mammalia; order Rodentia; family Thryonomyidae; genus Thryonomys; species Thryonomys swinderianus. Next base: position 18,727 of record PVIC010003395.1, read on the forward strand.
GGTGCTAGCCAAGGACTCTGCCATCGCTTCCCTTTTGTGTGGCCTCTGCTCCAAGGCTTCTGACTTCTCACTTTGGCCTCCAAAGAGAGGGGGTGGGGTGGAGGGCAGGGAGCCAGGCTTTCCCCGCACGTCCCCTCCTGCTCACAGTACAGACTTTAACTCTCACCACACCAAGCATCTCTTTTACTTAACACGGTGACGTGATCTCTTCGTTTTTAACTCTCTTGAACTAAATTCTTCATTCCTCACATTCAACTCCCTTCTTTTTCAGTCATCTTTCCTTGTTCTTCACATTTGCCTGTGTATCACAATTCCTACAACTCATGGACAACATTATAAGCCAACAGGTTCCATTTTTCCACACACACACATAAATCACAAATCATATTCCTTCATTCTTCATAATCACCTCCCGAAAGTTCTACCCAGGACTTACCTGTATCACCTCACGTCACCTGAAAAAGTGGTCCTGGATTAGACTAACCACTATCAAATCATGACTGTTTCACAGACAAGCTTCTAAAATCAAATCCAGAGTAAACCAGCAGGTCTGCAGCACACCTATCTTCTCTCCGCACCCACTGCCTAGGTCTAATCCCAGCACTCATGCTCTCAACCCACTTTCTAGTGTGAGCAGTGCGAACACTGGTTCTACAAACCCAGAAGAGAAGAAACGATGACTCCCGGAAGAGGACTACGGCGATGTGGGCAATTCACCTCCCAGCAAAGGACGCTCTTACCTTTGTAATTGCAGTGAAGACCTTTTCCAGAATGGCGTTTGGCGGGGCAATTTGGGGTCCACTGGCCTGAATGTTGAGGGCTATGGCACATGGTTTGGCTATAAACCTAAAAAGAGAGACAGCAAAAGAGAAAGAAGAGACGGAAGTTATATTTTTTTCCTGTAGTTGTCCTTAATACCACCAGTTATTCATTAGTCCAATAAAATGCTGGTAGGATTTTATGGGGGTATAACATTAATAGTCACATGGGTCCCTGCAAAGTAGCCTTAATTCTTTTTCCTCCTTTAGTCCCCCAACAGTGACATTAAAAAAAGAAATCCTTGCCAGGTGTGGTGGCTCACGCCTGTCATCCCAGCACTTGGGAGGCAGAGGCAGGAGGATTGCTGAGTTCGAGGCATGCCTGGGCTCCATAGTGAGCTCAGAGCCAGCCTGAACTACAAAGCAAGACCCTGTCTCAAAAAAAAAAAAAAAAAGAAATCCTTTTTCATATTTAAATCTCTTAATCATCAGGTCCTAATGAAACTCAACAGATAAAAACTTACCAGATAAAAGTTTAATTATAGAAATGAGACACACCAAAAAAGCAATGACTTTAGATGGTATAAACTTATATATACTCTTCCTTCTAACACAAAATCAACACTCATGTTATTTTCTTATAATGGGTCATTAACCATTTGATTACACATGCAAGGAGAACAGGTAGAATGTATGGGGCTCCAGATGGAGGTAATACTTCTAAAACTAAAAAGTAAACAATATTTGTAATGTCAAGGGTAGTTTTAGATGAAATGTTCACTCCCCAGAAAGCTTCTATAAATAATTATTTTCAGTATTGCTACTGAAATGCCTATTAACACAAAGTAATTAAAAAGTATTACCTAAGACAATTCAATGTCAGCCAAAAGGAACAACTGATAAATGCACAAAATACATCACAAGTAAACCTTAAATGAAGCTTCTTTAATAGTATCCAATGAGATAATAGAACAATGAGACAGAGGAAGATGTTTTTAATGGGCCAGTGAGGTTGACACAGACAATAATACGTAATATTCCACTGGGCCCTCGCTATGCACAGTCAACATGGAGTAATGCTGTGGTTATACTAGCAAATGACATGGAATTAAATGAGCACTGTCCAAAGTAGACTTCAGAATTTGCTTCCTTGATAACATTTCTTGTTTTCTGTTTATTTGCCTCCTCCTCATAAGGTATAACAAAGGGCATAAAAAGACATGCAGTAAGGGATGTGAGTAAAATTGAGAATTGACTTGTGTCATATACTGGTACAAATTCCCTAATGTTGTGTGTGATTATTAGCTGTACATAAAATGTATCAATAAAGAATTCAATTTTTAAAAAAGACAAAGTATAGCAAAAAATTAAAAATAAGGTAAAAGAAATGGAGACACCTGGAGGATATACTAATAAGTGAAATCAATAGATCACAGATAGGCAAATTCTGGATCTTCTCTTTGACATGAACACCTGTAGATGCAAATGAGCTCTAGAAAGTATGACAGCTTTTATAGAGTGGGAAATTTCCATAGGAAACTTGGTGTGGGAATGTAATGAGGGGAAGGAATAAATATGATACAGAAAGAAAATAAAAAGAGTATGTATAAAGGAGGTGGGGAGGTGTGGGTGGGTAGGGATATGGGTAAAAATGAGAATTAACTTGTGTCATATGCTGGTACAAATTCCCCAGTGTTATACATGATTGTGAGATGTATATAAATTGTACCAATAAAGAATTCAATTTAAAAAAAGATAAGGTAAAAGAGTAAATTAATTGGGTATAAAGGCCAAATTCAACTCTTCTTACATTTTTGTTTCTTCTCTCTCTTCTCCCCAGCTGGTTTCTCCCTACCCTTCCTTCTTTTCCCCATTCAGATTACTTCAGACATGCTGTGTTCACGTTCTCTTTGGGACTTTGTCATCACTACCCTTACAACATCCAGCTGTGCTACAACATGGTCCTCTTCCTTCTAAACAATGAAGACTCTAAACATTTCCTCTTTGAAACCCCAAGCGGAGGATGATAACATGTCTTACCCAAGAAAGTTAGTATAATCAGACCCTCATTCTCATTTTCTGGCCAGGCTGAGTCTGAAATTACGAGGATTCAAGGAAAAGATGTGTGTACAGAGAATTTAACTCAATCTAACTCTAACTAAATTGAAGTCATGACTTCCTTGCTAGAAGCCACTGTGTCACAGTATTCACTTGCACAGTACACTGTGAGCACTCACTGAATACCTGAAGGGGAATAAATGAACTAATCAGCTCAAATACAATAGTAAGTACTTTCCTATCTCTTCGAAGTAAGACTGTGTGTTTTAACTCCAGCGAATATGACATCTACTCAGGGTAGGAGATTGAACGTCCCAATACCAGAAGCCTTTTTTTTTTTTTTTTTGAGACAGGATCTGGCTTTGTAGTTCAGGCTGGCCCTGAGCTCACTATGTAGCCCAGGCAAGCCTCGAACTCAGCAATCCTCCTGCCTCTGCCTCCTGAGTGCTGAGATTACAGGCATGCACCACCACGCCCAGCATTGTGGGGTGTGGTACTGATTGCTGATGGGCGTGAGTCACCACACCCAGCATTGTGAGGTGTGGTACTGATTGCTGGTGGGTGTGAGACACCATGCCCAATATCATATCATTGTATGTGGTTACCGGGATTGAACTAGGGATCTCGCGCTTGCTAGGCAGGCGGCGGAACCACTGAGCTAAATCTCCGGCCCACAGAAGACATTCTTTAATTCCCATGTCCTCATAATGTCTGCACTTGCCCCAAAGAGCAGGCTCTGCCAAGCCCCTACTAGGTGTCTTCTTTTCAACTCAGCGGGAGCACAGAGCCAAACACTCAACTTCTAAGATTTAGAAAATTGCATGTGACAGGCAGAAAAAAATCTCAAATCTTCAATAAGAGAAGAAAGGAGAAGCAATAACTCTTCCCTGGTTATTTGAAAATATAGAAATTTTATTTGTATTTATTCTTCAAAGAATTTGTGAATAATTTCTACAAGGGAATGTTTTTTCCCCAGAGCATATTAGATTCCAAATAAAACCCATTTCACAACTAGGCAATTTTATCACCTTCTGTCATAGTGCATTACAGAGAAGTTGGTTTAAAAAAATATATTTTGGCTCCAACAAAATAAATTCACAAAATCTGTCTTTCACTGTGCCTGGAGAGATACAGATAGAAATGAAAGAAGAATAGCTACCTGGGTGATGGGCTAGGACAGCTAGAAATATAATATTTAAAAGAAAGTATCTTCTTTTTAGCTTTGATGATTACCTGTACCAGGAACTGCTCACTTAATTACTTTTTTTTTAATCTGAGGCAGCAATACCACCTTCAAAAGATCTAACGCCTATACAGTACTTTCATGTACATTATTTGAAAGTAAATCTAATAAGGACACAAGCTTTGAAAAATTTTGGTCTTGGTTAAAAAGCAGAGAAGATATTAAAAACATTCCTACTTCTCAACTCTATTGAACAACATATATTTGTATTCTCAACATGAACAGAACATCTCCGCACAACATATAAAAGACAGCACTGGGAAGTGCTTTGTGGGGACTCAGACACAAAACATGAAGTCATCTTGCGGTCAAGAAGTTTATAATCTGGAAGAGGGGTTTACTTTTAAAGACATTTACAAGGCCTATGTCTGTTCTAAATAACGGAAACTATTTATTAATCTTCTCAGCCAGGCAGAGTTATACATTGCTGCCACCCTTGTGCTCTGGCAGGCTGAGGCTGAGGCTGGAGGATCACGTTTCAAGCCCAGGGTGGGAAACTTAGCATCTTAGGGAGACCCTATCACAAAATTACAATGAACAAGGGACAAGGACATAGCTCAGTGTGAAGGGTCTGTGTTCAGCGCTCAGACTGTTAGTCCTTTCTACCTGCACCATTTCCTACACTTTTCAAAGATCGCTGTAAGAGTGTAATGCTGGATACAAATACCCCCATATGATGAAACTGCTATGTAACTCTCTCTCTCTCTCTCTCTCTCTTTCTCTCTCTCTCTCACTCACACACACACACACACACAAATGAATACAAGTAAAGCTGGAGCTGAGTATGCTCAGTAAACCATATTAGTGTCAGTATCTTGACTGTGATGCTTTATTACAGTTTGCAAAATGTGGTAACTTGGTAAAGTGTATTTTCAATCTCTCTGTATTAATTCTCACAACTATATATGAGTACCCCTATCTCAATGAAGGCCTCAATGAAAAATAACTGGGAAGGGATGTTTCTGATGTTGGGCACAAGCTCCTCACAGACTTCATCTGTTACTGCACAATCTGTACAACGTAACAAACACAAACTCCACAAAGTCCTTAAACTAAACACACTATCTAAGAGCTCCAAAAACTGAAAGAAGCTAAAGGGCTTTGGAAAGGGGTCAAGAGTTTAAAAAGCAGCCAGCAAAAACACAAGCACTCTGCTCTTTTATATATTTGTTCTGCAGCTCTATTCTGAGCTCAGTCACAACAGCAGGTATGACTGATAGAAGAGCAGGATTTCTGGGTATAGGAACCCAGGTAAGGAGCCCAGGGAAGTCAGAAAGGGACTAGAGAGCCACAGCAGGCCGGAGAAGCAAACCCAAATTCCTTGTATAAACCAAGCATGATTCCAGCCAACTCCCAAACCATGCATGAACAAGGTAAAAGGAGGATAAAGAAGTGATCTGAGGGGGCCGGAGGGTTAGCTCAGTGGTTCTGGCGCCTGCCTCGCAAGCACAAGGACCTGAGTTCGATCCCCAGTAACCACATATAATGCTGGGCGTGGAGACACGCCCACCAACAATCAACACCGCATACCACAATGCCGGACGTGGTGGCTCACGCCTGTAATCCCAGCACTCGGGAGGCAGAAGCAGGAGGACTGCTGAGTTCGAGGTTTTCCTGGGCTGCACAGTGACCTCAGGACCAGCTTGAACTACAAAGCAAGAACCTGTCTCAAAAAAAAAAAAAATGTGGCTGTAGACTTCTCTGAGTTTGATCCCCGGTAACCACATAGAATGCTGGGCGTAGAGACTCACCCTCACCAGCCATCAATACCACATACCACAGAGCCGGGTGTGGTGGCTCACGCCTGTAATCCCAGCACTCGGGAGGCAGAGGCAGGAGGGTAGCTGAGTTTGAGGCTCACCTGGGCTCCATAGTGAGCTCAGTGCCAGCCTGAACTACAAAGCGAGACCCTGTCTCAAAAAAAAAGAAGTGCCTATTTAAAGCCAGACATGTTCAGTGAGCAGGTGTGTGTAAATGCGTGCTGGAAAATCTTAAGAAAAATAACATTGTTGCAAGAGAATAAATATTTAGTGGGAACCCAGCCAGGATCAAGAAAGGAAACTGACATTTATGCACAATTACTAACTGCCAAGTGCTGTGTAGTGCTTTATTCTTAGTTTTAAAACCAGCAACACTGAAGTCAGTATTAGTCCCATTTTACGGAAATATAAACTAAAGCCCAAAGAAACTCCTGTCTGCTCAAGTAACATAAATAATTAAACAAGACTGAGAACCAGTTGCTCCTAACATAACCTATAAGGGAAAACTAAATTTTCTCCACTCTCCAATATAGGAAAAAATAAATGAGAGACACAGCATTACTACCTTTGATATGGTCATAAACTTTTGTTCAGTAATCCCACAGTTATGTATTCATCAAAGAAAACCTGCCAAACAAGAAAAGGCATAAATGTAAAAAGATATTCACCTGCCCTAGCTTAATGATTTGCTAACTAGTGACACATTGTGCTCTAAGTGTTAGAGATGCAGCGTTGAACAGAATCCCGACCCTTACTGGCACTTACATTTGGCAGATTTCAAAGATAACGTGCCATACACTTCATGTTAGAGAATGAAAAGTGTTACGGAGAAAAAATAATAGAGTCTCCAGTAGGGAGAGGTTGATGGAAGAAAGAAAATTAATACACAAGGAAGGTAAGTGAGGTAAGAACATTCCAGAAGAAATAGCAGCTGAGGACCAGGGCCTGAAGAAAGACTGTGACAGAGGTGCTGGAGGGTAACAGGAGTGCCAGGCTGGCAGGATCAGAGTGAACAAATCCAAGAAGTGAACAAATCCAGAGTGAACAAATTCAGAAGACAGGGTCAGAGGGCACCACAGCCACATCAGAACGACTTCCTCACTGGCCATTTAAGGACTCTGGCTTGTACTATAGGGAAGAGACTGGAGTCCTGGGAGAAGAAAACACAAATGACTTGATTTTTGTTTTGACAAGATCACTTGCTCTTCCACTGAGGGCAGAGTGATGGAGAGCAAGGATCAGGTCAGCATGGACACCTGGGAGGCCTTACAACTGTCCAGCAAAAAAGGGTGGTGAGAAGCAGTTGAACCGTGAGGCTGGGACTACAGGATTCACTGACAGACTGAACAAGGGATGACCCAAGAAAGGAATACAGACTCTGATCACAGGACTTCACCTGAACTCCTAGAAAGATGCGGTCCGACTTGGGGTCAGGGTGAAGGCTGTAAGGTCAGAGTGAGGCAAGACAAGTTGAGGTTATGAAAGTTAGGCTATGGGGCTCTTACATGGAGCTAGCAGTAACCAGCCTGGTGATCGGCAAGGCCACAAGTTTGTGGTCATCAAAATACAGATAGTAGAGCCGGGCATGGTGGCTCATGCCTACAATCCCAGCACTCGGGAGGCAGAGACAGGAGGACTGCTGAGTTCCAGGTTTGCCTGGGCTACATAGTGAGCTCAAGGCCAGCCTGAACTACAAAGCGTGACCCTGTCTTAAAAAAAAAAAAGTACAGATAGTATACAAAGCCGTAAGATGAAGAAAATCACCTGGGAAGTGAATGAGGAAGACAGGGAGATTTAAAAAATAAAACTTAGAGTGACTCCTTAAATGGAATATTATAGAGCTGTTAAAACAAATGTTAACATAAAATATGACACAGTGTTAATTTTAAAAATCAATATATATTCTAAACTGATCTGCCTATTATCCATGAAAATCCTACAAAACTTCATTCCATATGGATTTCAAAGGAGTATACACTGTCCAGAGTAAAATAAAAAGAATTAAATATTGCCAGGACTGCCAAAGACAAGCATTATTAACGTTTTAGTATCTTTCTACATATTCAACATTTTCTATCTTTCTCTATATTCAGCCAAATTGCTTTATACATTGTTTACCATACTTTTACTAATCAAATTTGCATTGTACCATGTGTATTTTCTAAGCTGATTTCTCTCCTATTGCAAATAGTCCTCTCAAGAAATGATATCTTAGTATATGTGCTGCCGAAGCGAGCACAGAGAAATGACATCTTTATAATTTGATATTTAATGATTTCAATGATTACACTGCTGTTCTTATTTCCTGATATCATGAAGCCATGAGAAAGTTACCAGGCCCTCTCTGTCCACAGCAACTCCTGTTAAACTCTCAGCATATTACAGTGACATAGGCAATCTGAACAAAGATGACTGAGGTGGGGATTAAACTCAGTATCCTACCCATTGACCTAACTCTTGTCATCTCAGGATTGCTACTGTTCTTCCCCAGCTTTATCACAGACTACCCTTGCCAGTTAACATTTTCAGCTTCAAAGAACTCAGTCACAAAATTTTGAAGAGAGAAATCTTTAGATTCTTCTACAACCAGAACTTTTATATTTTCAAAATTGTTGATAGTCAATAGAAAAATGAGCCAGAGATGCTAAAATAGGCAATTCACAGAAAACAGAATCAGTAAACATACAAGATACTCAACCCCATAAGAAAAATGTTCTTGCATCATTTTACACCAGCAGACTGGGGCTAACAATGTGAGATCCAGCTAAGAAAGTGTTGGAGACATAAAAATAAAGTGTTCATGTGGTTTAGTTTGAAATGTCCTTAAGATATAAATGAGTGGGCCGGAGGGTTAGCTCCGTGGTTCCAGTGCCTGCCTCACAAGCGCAGGGTCCTGAGTTCAATCCCCGGTAACCACATACAATGCTGGGCGTGGAGACTCACACCCACCAACAATCAATACCACATACCACAGTGCCGGGTGTGGTGGCTCACACCTGCAATCCCAGCACTCGGGAAGCAGAGACAGGAGGATTGCTGAGTTCGAGGCTTGCTTGGGCTACATAGTGAGCTCAGAGCCAGCCTGAACTACAAAGCGAGACCCTTCAAAAAAAAAAAAAGATATAAATGAGTGCTTCACAGAAGTAAGTATAAATGACCAATACATGTGTAAAAAATTGCTGGCCATCCTCAATTAAAAATACTATAAAATATATTATTTTCACTTACACTCTACAAAAGAATTGCATTTTAACAAGTTTAATGGTTGGTAAGGAGAGTTAGCTACTTTAGTAAACTGCTAGTGACCATCTAAACTCATAAACAATTTAAAATGCAATTTGTCAGTATTTAGAAAATTTTTTTAAATGCCTAAATTTAAGTGTGGGCATCAATAATAATATATCCTGCTATATAAGCTTATCCTACAGATACTGGCATTTTTTAAAAAGTTTATTGCAGTTCTGTGTGAAATAGCAAAAACAAACAAAACATAGGAAGCAAATATTTATCTGAATGGCACAAATAAAGCTGCTACCTGGAAAGAAAGAGCCTCGGTGACTCATCTTTCTATGTGAGAATCCTGCTGCATGTCCTGGGGGCTGGTGCAGAATCTAGTGAACCTCAGAGGGCAGGGAGGAACAACGTTTTCCGGTTACCACTGGACTTTTCGATCCTAGAGGGGGCCAGCTCCTCCCAGCACACCAATGTGAGGATTCAGGATGCAAAACAGAACCCAGGGAGGACCAGGAGGCGGTCCGAAGAGCGCCACCCATAGGACTGCAGGGAGCACGGTTCCTTCCAGTGGAACTGCCCCTGAGAACGGGAGAGGGGGGCCTGAGCACCTACCAGAGTTTCGCGGATAGTTCCACAACTAGTGCAACTCCGAGATGCTGGCCACTCAGCAGTGGACTGGAGTCACTATGTGACTGTGTGAATGAAACGAATGAACAGTGGAAAGGTTCCACCCTGATCGAAGGGCCCAAAGGGAAGCAAAGAGGACTACACCAGCCAGATAACATCCTGCACTGACCAAGGTAAGAAGACTGCAGAGGCTGCTGACTAGTGCTTCAGTAGTCAGGTTATTCTGTCCCTGTCCTAGATGAGGTCGCTGATGTTGGGAGAGACTAAGAAGGTCTCAAGTGAGACTAATGACTCAGGTGAGGTAGACATAGACAATTTTGGGTAAAATCAAAGGTAATTAAAGGCAAGCTATGTTGCCTACACCAGAGCTTGAGCCTTGGGCTCGGGGACAAACAGTATGTGAGCTAAATATGCCTCTCAGTTAGGTCTGGTTAGGAAATCAAGGCACTTAGGAAACAAAATATCCCCAATAGCCCCCTTAGATTGGTGTCAAAGATTCAAAACAACTCACAGTCAAAAAAAAAAAAAAAAAGCTTCACTTGGCCACAAACACTCATCCTTGCACCATCTGTCTTCGGACCAAGGTCACATCAGATGGAGACTGGATATATCACTTGTTGATTACATTTGTTGACGATAAAACCCAGGATCTCAAAAAGGAGACTATGCCCAGTGTTGGCAACAAGGACTAACTGTCTTCTTTCTCCTAAAACTCAGGGACTTAATGGGAAACAAAAGGATTCACTTCTGGTCTCCCAGGAGTCCCTGCTCCAGCCCATAATCCCCAGTGGGACCATGGTTCTGCCTCAATAGGAGTCAACACCAGCCCATGAGGATGCAGTCCCTGGCGCGGCTGCTATAGTCATGCAAAGGAAGAAAAACTGACTTTATCCTCAGTTCAAGTGAAAATTAAAAGGGTGCCAAAAACCTGTTCAAAATCTTCTGTTTCCCTATTTCCCGTCACAGGAAAGAAGGATTGCCCCGACTGGGGTACAAATCCTAGCTGATTGATTGGATTTACCTCCAGCTTCCAGTTAAAGTTGGTATTTTTGTTTAGTTAATATACTTAAAACACTTCTTGCGGATTGTAAATTTTTAAACTACAATTACAAGGTTAACTCGCTCTTCTCTCTGCTTTCTCTTGACGATAAGAGGACTGATTCAAGGTCTGTCTGTTGGCGGCCAGTCAAGTTAGCACTGTAACAATCTAAGACCAAAAGAGAAAGAGAAGAGTGGTTACAACAGTTAGGGGCACAACCTGATGCACAGAAAACCTTTCTTTCTGGTCCTTCTCCCATAGTGCTGTTCAACCCCCTCATGAAGGAGGGCCTAACTCAACATGGACCCAAGAGAAAGCATGAAGTATGCGCATCCTCGGTCCCGACAACCCAGTGGCAGGCCTGTGGGTTCTTCAAGGTCACAGATTTCTGCAGAATCTGGACACCTAACTTCTCAGTCTCGGTTAAAACCCCTTTAAATGCCACAGAGAGGGGAACAAGAACAGCAGCTACTGGAGCAAGTACAGCAAAAGGCCTTGAAAGAGATCAACAGGCCCTCAGTAATGCCCCGGGTGTTTCAGACTTGACTCAGGCCTTGTTCCTGTACATGCACAGGGGAACCGGCCTAACACCAGAGTGTTAACCCAAATGTTGGTCATGGTGTCAACTGGGGCCACACCTCTCCAACCAACTCAACTCCATTGTGCAGGGCTGGCCAACCCTCTTTAAAAGCACTGGCAGCTACAGCTTTCTTGGTGACAGAGGCTGACAAACTGACTATGGGACAAAAATGAACAGACCTGCCATTAATAGAGCACAAAGGACAATGCTGGCTAACTAATGCCCAGATGGCTAGATATTAGGAAATACTATATGAGAACCTGCGCATTCACCTAAAATAGTATGGACTCTGAATCCAGAAATCCTACTTCCTGTCAGGCCGGCCGGAGCCAGATTATGACTGCACTGTGGCTATGAATGAGGTGTTCTGCAGTCAGACTTAAGGGACCAGCCCCTCAAGAACCCCAATGCTAAGTTGTTAGCAGTTCACTGAAAGAGAGGGAATCCTGCCAGGGTACTCCATGGTCACCCTCAATTCTGTCACTGAGGCTAAATCCCGTCAAAGGGAACCACGGCATAAAAGACAGAGCTCATCAAGCTAAGCCAAACCCTCCAACTGGTGGAGGAGTGAATGCTGTATACACAGACTCTGTAAGTATGTCTTCATCACCCTCCGTGTTCATGGGGTTTATATTAAAAAAGGATCTAGGGTCAAGGATTTAGTTCAGTGGACTGCTCCTGCCTCACAAGCACGAGGTCCTGAGTTGAATACCCAGTACTGAAAAAAAAAAAAGTCTGATAAACTAAAAAAAAAAAAAAAAAAAAAAAAAAAAAAAAAAAAAAAAAAAAAAAAAAAAAAAAAAAAAAAAAAAAAAAAAAAAAAAAAAAAAAAAAAAAAAAAAAAAAAAAAAAAAAAAAAAAAAAAAAAAAAAAAAAAAAAAAACAAGATATAAAGTATGGTTTAAAAAAAAATTCTTAAACTCTGAGACACTGTATGGGCCCCTAAGAGTGCCCATTATGCATTGTCCAAGACCTCTACAGAGAGACCACATCTGCTTGGGAACCATAAAGCAGACTGGGAAGCAAAGCTATCAGCTTCCAAGAAAACAACAGAATCAACAGCTATGGGCACCACACAATTCCCTAGTTCAATGGAAAAAGGAGACCCCAATTACTCACAACATGAGAGTACCTGACTCAAGATTGAATATACAGGGCCAGAGATTTAGCTCAGTGGTTCCAACGCCTGTCTCGCAAGCGCAAGGTCCTGAGCTTGATCCCTGGTAACCATATACAATGCTGGGCATGGTGACTCATGCCCACCAGCCATCAATACCACAGACCACAGTGCTGGGCATGGTGGCTCACGCCTGTAATCCCAGCACTCGGGAGGCAGAGGCAGGAGGATTGCTGAGTTTGAGGCTTGCCTGGACTACATAATGAGCTCAGGGGCCAGCATGAACTACAAAGCAAGACCCTGTCTCAAAAAAAAAAAAAAATGTGGCTGTAGACTTCTCTGAGCTTCCTGGGGCCAGTGGCTACAGCGATTTGTTAGTCTATGCAGCTTCCCAGGCTGGGGAAGGGCTTTCCCCACCCACAAGAAAAAAGCATCTGAGATGGCCTGATTCTTTTCAAAGAAAATCACTGTCCATTTTAGAATTCCCATTTCCATAAGATCAAACAAGAGGCCGGCATTCATCAAAGAAGTGGTACAGCTGGTGGCCAAAAGACTGAAGCTACCTGGAAACTACATGTGGCATACCTTCCCCAGAGCTCAAAAAGATAGGAAAAGTGAACCAGACTCTATAAAGTGACAGCTGGCTGTGCATTAGCTTAGCGGTGCAGTACCTGCCCCACAAATGCAAGGTCGTCCTCAGTTCAATCCCCAGGATTGCAAAATAAATAAATAAAGCAAGCTACAACTGATCAAACTGTGTCAAGAAACTCACCCACACTAAGACCAACTCTTGCCAATAGCCCTACTGAAGATTATGTTTAGTGAGGTGAGTAGTCCCCCTGTGAAATTCTCTACGTGCACCCCCCCCCTTTATTAAGGGCATAAAAAGGGATGTAAAAGAGTTTAGAAATCTCGTCCTGACACACAGATGCAGGTGTTAACACTCAGCCTTAGCCGCGCTATACCAGCGAGTTAAGGAACAACTGCCTGAGTGTGATCACAGGTCCTCGCTCTTTTAAGCCAAGAGATGCTATGTGGATAAATAAATAAAACGTCCAGGCTCTAAAACCTCTCTGGGGTGGCCCCTTCACGGTTATCCTATCCATTCCAGTAAAAGTGGCTGGGACAGTCCCCTAGAGTCACCACAGCAGAATAAAGCTTCATCTCAAGACACACGCATCCCAACTAGTCCGCAAACTGACAAGCCCAAAAAGCTGGCCATGACCTCAGAGACACCACCAGGAGACCACAGCCCTGCTCTGGTCACTCGGGAGACTAACTCGTCTGTGACGGCCAAAGCCTAAAGACTCCTCCAACCAATGGCACAAATGGACTACACCCCCTTTTGTGGTTGGCCCATCTGTTAGGCCACGCCCTTCTGTGTTCTTAACTGTACCTGGGTCTCTGGTCCTGATTTTTTGCCTTAGCCTTGCGGTGACCACCCTGGCCAACTGGAAATGTGGCAAAAGGTGCCTGCTGGCCCTCACCTTTCTCTTATGGGCAGGTGTTTTATTGGTATTGACAATTTTTACTAAGGGCCCCTACCGCTTACTGAGGTACACCTGAGCTTCTTCACAAGGCGACCCATGTATTCGCATAATAAAGTGAGGCCAGGTTTTTAAAGTGAGACTTCACTGCACTTGCTTCTCAGGTCACAGAAAGGTTCAGAGAACCTGCGCACATAATAAAAGAACACAGCCCTTCTTCAAAAGGGATCTGCTACCCCAGACTTCCAACTAAAGTTCTATAATTCTATTAATTTTACCATCTGTAATACAGGAGACCTGAATTTAAAAAAAAAAACTGTCATATAGGTGGCCATTTATAGATGAGAAACAGACCCGTTGGCCCCATTGTACTTAAGAGTCACCACCACCCATACAGCCAATCTCATCCGGTCTTTCATTCCTTTCATTAAAAGAGAGAGAGAGGGAGAGAGAGAGGCCCTTATTCCATCTCCACAACATAAAACTTCTCTCTGACCCTCACAGATATTACAGCCCACACTCTCAAGTTCACTTCCTGCTGAGAGAACCAACACAGGGGATCAACAGCCATGAGAGGCTAAAGAATTAGATCCCCGTGAAGTTTACAGTAAAACAGGGTACTCCAGCCCTGTCTCTGGGACTTGCCTTTTCAGGAACCTAATAAGTGAAATAACCTATCTTGCTTGGTGGGGAAGATGAGTCAACATCTCCATAAACATGTCTGGGCCAAAAGTCTTATAAATCCACACGGAGAGACCCAGTGGTAGAGGTGCCCGAGCACTTCACTCCTCACCCTCATCCACTCCTATCCTCTCCAGGGCACCTGCGACAGGGTTGGCACAGACATCAAATGGCAGCCCCAGTGGATGCAGAGGTACGCAGATGAACAGCCCCTACTGCGCCCCCAAGTGGCCAGGGTCCAGAGTGTTAAGACGGGTCCATCTTTCTTCCTGCCCCCACTCGCGAGAGGGGAGCATCTGAGAGTCCAACTGTGTGGAGACAAAGAGACCCAGAAAAACACATGTTCTACAGATTGACAATGAGAAAGATGATAAACAGCTACCCAAAAAGGCAGCCCAATGTGATGGCCCCGGCCCCAGAGCAGGAGATGGGTCTTGGGCTGCTGTACTGCACGTACACCCCAAAGCACATACTACTGCAAGCTGTTATCAAATTATAACTAATGCAACTACTGACACTCTGAATTGTTTAGGCAAACAACAAACCGAAATGCACAGTGCTATCTATCAAAACTGCTTGGCTTTAGATCACTTCCTTGCTTCTGAAAGAAGGCTTTGCTTTGTTCGGTTTTTATAGCAGGGATCGAACTGTGGACCTTGTGCTTGCCAAGCAGGCGCAGCACCACTTTGCTGCATCCCTGGCCCTGAGAGAGGACTTTGTAAAAACTTTAGCATAAACAACTGCTCCCTACAGGTAAATGATTTTTAAAAAGGGTCGTAAAGGGCTGGAGATTTAGCTCAGTGGTTCTGGTGCCTGCCTTGCAAGTACAAGGCCCGGAGTTCGATCCCAGTAACTACATACAATGCTGGGCGTGGTGACTCACGCCCACCAGCAATCAATACCACATACCACAGTGCTGGGCGTGGTGGCTCACGCCTGTCATCCCAGCACTCAGGAAGCAGAGGCAGGAGGATTGCTGAGTTCCAGGCTTGCCTGGGCTACATAGTGAGCTAAGGGCCAGCCTGAACCACAAAGTGAGACCCTGTGTCCAAAAAAAAAAAAAAAAAAAAGCCGGGTGTGGTGGCTCACGCCTGTAATCCCAGCACTCGGGAGGCAGAGACAGGAGGATTGCTGAGTTCGAGGCTTGCCTGGGCTCCATAATGAGCTCAGGGCCAGCCTGAACTACAAAGCGAGACCCTGTCTCAAAAAAAAAAAAAAGGTCATAAAGAAGATCATGGATCAAATTAACAATTGGTCATGTTCCAGTACAGACCTAAAGGGTTAAGATCTGGGAGAACTATGACAGAAAAAGGTTTTCAACCTTCAAGAGATTCAAAACCCTCATAGGTGTGATGTTCTTAACTTTAAGAATGTGTATAATCCTGCTCTGCCTAACTTCCCTGATTATACAGTCTATCTCCTCACCGAGACAAGTGTCCAAAACAAAACAGTTCATGCACATGATGATGTGATAAAAACAAAACCTTTAAGCCAAGATTACTCTCTCTGACCCAAAAGTAGGGAGTCTGAGCATCATAGAGGGGAATGTGGCAGGGACCTTTCCAGAGCAAAGGAAAGCAGCACGGCACAGCCAGTCCCAGTGTGCACATGTGTAGTTCTGGCATGGCTCTGTAACGCAAACTGTACCAAATCAAGGTACACTTTATCATCTAAGGGAAACAAAAATTATATCAAAGGCAAAACCTTGCCATGTTCAGAGCTTGGCCTTTACATGTAACTCAATGCTGGCATAAATGAAGCTGCTTCCTAGAAGGAAAAATAAAGGGTCTCACTATCCTGTCTCTCTCTGAGAGAAAGCTGCTACACTTCCACATACAATGGCATTCTGAGGTTGTTAAAATGAGGCCCATTTATGTTGCTGACACAAGAGTAAATATAAAGTATAAGACACAGAATAACTAACTAGTGTAATACTTCACTTATGTACTTAAAATTTTTAACAGGATTGGGCCAGGGATTTAGCTCAGTGGTTCCAGTATCTGCCTCACAAGTGCAAGGTCCCCAATTCAATCCCTGGTACCACATATCACAATGCTGGGTGTGGTGACCCACACCTTGTAATCACAGCAATCAGTAGCACACATCACAATGCAGGGGGTGGTGGCTCACGCCTGTAATCTCAGCACTCGGGAGGCAGAGGCAGGAGGACTGCTAAGAGTTCGAGGCTTGCCTGAGCTACATAGTGAACTCAGGGCCAGCCTGAACTATAAAGTGAGACCCTGTCTTAAAAATACTAAAAAAAATTAACAGCATTAATGTTGGAAACTCTATAGTAATAATATTAAGAGCTAAGAAACCAGCTCCCATTTTATACCTTTCTCTACCTTTGTAAGTATATATGTTTTACATTCACTATAAAGGTAAATAACATTTGAATGCTTTCACTGAATACTTAACATGGAAAAATACTTTGGAGCAAGAAGTAATTATAGCTATATTTATACAACAATAATTCCTAAATATATATGAATTTTTGACATATAAAAGAGAATGAAGATATATTAAGAGGTTAACAGAGTGTTGGGGATTATAACTTATTTTAATATTCTCTTCATCCTTCTGTACATTTTTCAACATCTTAAAATGAGTAAATGTTTAAGACCCAAAGCTAAGGGTAACGGAAAATGAATTCAACAGGATGGTCTCTAGCCCAAGCATTACACTATGAATGTGGTATGTGTCCTCCAAAGGTTCCCTGTGATGAAAGCCTTAGTTCACAGGCTGGGACTGTTGGGAGGTGGTGGAACCTCTGAGAAATGTGGCCAGGTGAGAGCTTTGGGGACATGATGCAGTTTGACACCTTCATTTCCTGAGAGAAGACTACAAAAGGAATAAATCTGGCTTACTTGTCTTCTTTCTTCTGTTCAAGATATGATCAGGCTCCCAGCACTGCTACCTGCTATTAGGTGAGGTGGCCTTGCCGGGAGGGGTTAATAGTCAGGACCATGGACCTTTAAAACTATGAACCAAATGAATCTTTTAAAAAACGAAGTTAGCTGCTTCAGTTATTTTATTATAGTGACAAAAAGCTGACTATACATCAACCCTATTAGTCATGTTAGTCATCTTTTTAAAGCAGAAGAGGCTTATTTTGGGTGACAGTTTTTAAGAAGATCCAGTTGGCTCTGAGCAGAAATGACATGGCAGAAACTCACAGCAGAGAAAAGCTGCTCACTCTGTGGCAGCCAGGAAACAGAAAAGGAAGGAGCCAGGGACAAGAATATACCCTCCCAGGTCATTCAGTGAACGACCTCTCCCAGCCAGGCTTCACCTCTGAAGAATTTTTAAGGACATTTTAGATAACACCATAATGCTAGATGAGACTCAAAACCTGCATGATACAAAAATTTAACACAGAAAGCACTGAGACAGTTGCAAGTCAGCTAATTCCCTGGAGTGCTTCATGCAAAGGACTCTACTGTGATTGAGACGATATGAGAACAACAGTGGGCAGAAAAAAATTAAAAGGCCATCTTATGCCTCCTCAGGTAGGCAAGAAGGATGCCATTCAAAACCATGGGAGCAATGCCGGACGTGGTGGCTCACGCCTATAATCCCAGCACTTGGGAGGCAGGGACAGGAGGATTGCTGAGTTCGCGGCGGCTTGCCTGGGCACCATAGTGAGCTCAGGGCCAGCCTGAACTACAAAGCGAGACCCTGTCTCAAAAAGCAAAAAAAAAAAAAAAAAAACCATGGGAGCGCCAAAAGACATGGTATCACACAAATGGGAAACTTATTCCAGGAACCAGGAAAATATGACTAGCGATCAATAAATATGCCAGTATAATTTGAAATACTTGTGCTTATAGATGCCATAGCATTTCCCTATTTTCACATCTGACAGTGCAAATCATAATGATACTCTTATCACATGTTGGGAAATGTTTTCTAAATTACTGGTATCATGAGACCAACTGAAAAAGGCCAAAAATGGGGACGATGGTGTGTAGAGTAGTATGCAAGCAGAGGAAAATTTTTCCTCTGCGGGAAAACCGGATTTTTTTTCTAGGCAGCACCAAGGAGCAGAAAAGACATGTCTTTCAGTCCTCCAGGTTCCCTCTGAGGGTGGCATGCAGGAAGACTGTTTAGTATTTTTGAGCCCTTGATTTTACCTTTGTAAAATCAAGACAATAAAGTCTACTTGGCAAATTGTGTGCGCACTGGTAGCACGCACATAAACCTCACAGCCCAGAGCCCAGTATCCAATAAGCACTGATTTTTCATGAATTCTGATGACAAGAAACACACATTCCCACGTCAGAAGTGCTGGAGGCTGCGCTGGTCAGTAACTGCTAATGGAAAAGCGTCAGGATGGCGCAGGTGCGTAAGAAGGACAGAACACTTGACTGCTCGTATGTCCCTGCGTCTGGACTCTTCCTTCCATGTCAGTTTTTCTCTCGGGTGATCATTGAAACCTGTCCTCCAAGGACCAGAAAACTTCCTCGTCCATTTCTTTGCAAACGTCTTGTGACTTCAAAATGATTTTAAAGTAAAAGAGAAATCTTCCCTTGCTGTTCTATTTTAGTTTTTCATCATGCTTGACTTGAAATGCATTTCCTGTATCTTTTTTTTTTTTTTTTTTTTTTTGCTGAAATGTAAACTCATTTCCTCTCTTATTGGCCCTCCAGAGAGATGGTACAGTCCATAAACTCCACAAACATTTGAAAATACTGCATTTTTTTCCAGAATAAACAGCGTGAATCCTATAAACCTCTCATCCACTTTTTTCTAATTTTAAATCTTTTGTTAGTTTAAGAATTTGTTTTTCAAAACAGAGCCTTATTCGACTCTTTAAGGAAATGGAAGAAACCCTTAGACAATGACTAGTTTAATGAATAAATAAACACTGGCAATGATTTTTGGTGATGATAGTAGTGATGATGGCGGTAGAGCTGGTGGTGGTTTTAAAAAGTTCACAATAACATTTCTAAAATGTATACACAAGTGTTAAATAGCAGTAATAAAGGGACCTGTGAGTCTAGCCCTCTCTTAAGCAGATCAGTGACTGAAAGGCCACCAAATGTCATATGCTAAGAACTGGGATTCTTGGAAACTCCAGGCTGACCTCAGAAATGTCAAAACTGCCTCTACTTGCAACATATTTCCAGGATTCTGAAAAAAGCAAAGTCCCCTAGACTCTGAATATTTCATCATGAGTTCATTTCAGCTATGCAAAAAACCCAGATTCACAGAGTAAATAATCCCTGCACTATTGTAATCCCAGCACTTGGAAGGCTAAGGCAGGAGGATCGCTAAGTTTAAGGTCAGCCTGGGCTACATAGTGAGTTCAAGGACAGTATGAACTACATAATGAACACCCCCCAAAAAGAAAGATGTGGCTATTAAAGGGTGAAGTGCATCAAGTTCAAAGAAATGTCTTTGGCTTACACAATGAAAAATATGCTCACATGTTTTGCATAACACCGGATATAGAAGACATCTGATATTTCTGAGAAAATGGCACAAAGCAGCAAATACGAATAAATCTGGAGAGCTGGCACACATCATGAGGACTACAGGTAACAAAACTGTGCTATAACTGGGATTCATGCCAAATGAGATTTTAGTTGCTCTTGACACAAAAATAAAACTTGAGGGGCCGCAGGATTAGCTCAGCAGTTCTGGCGCCTGCCTCGCAAGCCAAGGTCCTGAGTTCAATCCCGGTAACCACGTACAATGCTGGGCGTGGAGACTCACGCCCACCAGCAATCAACCAGCAATCAGCACCACATACCACAGTGCTGGGCATGGTGGCTCACGCCTGTAATCCCAGCACTCGGGAGGCAGAGACAGGAGGATTGCTGAGTTCTAGGCTTGCCTGGACTACATAGTGAGCTCAGAGCCAGCCTGAACTACAAAGCGAGACCCTGTCTCAAAAAAAAAAAAAAAAAAAAAAAAAAAAAAAAAAAAAAACTTGAAAAGGTGACTGTGATGGATGTGTTAATTTTCACAGCAACCTTCTACTCACATGTATTTCATAACATGTATTATATACCTTAAATATACATGATAAAAGATTTTAAAGAAAAATAGTGAATAGTATATGTTTATGTACAAAAGTGCACCTTATTAGTCAGGGAAGCACAAGACAGCACCACCGTATGAGCGCTGATATTTTCACACCATTATAGTGCTTATACAATTACTCTACTGGCGACGACTCTTGTGGGAATAACACACATGTATGAGAAAGGATTTTTTCCGATCTGTGCTCTGTGCTCTGTGCACTGAGGAGGATACCCTCTGGACCTCTCATCAAGGGATCTAAGTCCACCCACACAGCGGAATCTGTCACTGTCACCTCGGCCTCTTTACCTCATTGACTGCAATTTCGGCAACTCCATCTCTTACTGCTTCTTCCAGCAGCCTGTCACCTTTTGACAAGTTGCACAAATCAAGAGTCCCGCCAGAATGTCTCAGAACTCCCTTTCCCTGGCCCCCTTGGCACCCTCACAGACACCATCCCTGTCACTGCACTCCTGCTGCCCCTGCTCACCACTCCTCTCCCCCAGACGACCAGCCAGGGTGGCTGGGTCACAGGAAACACACCTTCAAGGCCCTGTCTTACAGAACCTTGTCTCTGCTAGACTTGTCTCAAGGTTTCAAAACTGGCCCCCAAATGGAATATTGAATCTGGGACTTCCATGTCTTTCTGTAACGCATTAGTCCTTTAAATCCCCTGCTTTTGGCAGATGCCTCACGGTTCCCAGTGCGTTCTGACTTTATCTCAGTCAAGTCTCAAAATGCCCTGCAGGGTAATGGATACCATCATCCCTGATTTACACAGGAGGAAGAGTCTGAAGTTTCAGCGACTTATCCTAAAGGTTAAGAGGTAGAAGCAAGCACCGACAGACCCACCCCATCCTCCTCCGAGGGATTGCGCTCTCCCCACTTCCTGCCTCGCCAGGTATCCATGTCACGAGGACTGTCCCCTGGTGCCTCCAAACCACACACTTGGTTCATCAGTGAGCAGTGCCTGCTTCACTCTTGAATTTAGCGTGACTGATGATGTGATTGTGTGCGGAATTTAAAGAGCAAACTGCCTGTTATGTTTTATGGTGGGCTGCTAATAATACGATAACTATGGAATTGTGCAACACATAGCTGCTTCTGAAAGAGTGTTTCATAAATGTTTGCAATGAAGCTCATAACCCATAAAATTACCCAAGGTCAGGGATTTTATTATAGCACTACAGAATATACTGGACACTTCGCCTCACAAATTTGTCCAAACCTACAGAACATACAACACCAGGAGCGAACTCTACTGCATACTGTAGATTCTGGGTGACAGTGATGTATCAGTATCAGTTTGGCCATTGTAACAACATATCACCCTGGTTGGGTATGCACCACTGTAACAATGTATTACGCCTCAGGCCATGCACACCATGGGTAGGAGGAATAGAGGATATTTTTGTACCCTTCATTCAATTTTTCTAGAAACCAAAACTTCTCTAAACTTTAAAGCCTATTTTTATAGAAGGAAAGAAAGCAAATGCGCTGCTGCTGATGTGACACTTCGGGAAAGGAGCCAAGCGGTGAGAGGCAGAGGCGTGCCCATTCTTCCCTCTTGGCCAGCACCTCCCTGTGGCCCCTCCTACGGAGAGAAAGGACAGAGAGGGAGCTGGCACAGGGGAAATGTGCTTGTACAGCTTCCGCCCACAGACCTCAAAGAAAATTGGAAGGGCGGGTCTGGAGCGGAGAGCTGATAGCTTAACAATTCCCACAGGATGTTTTTCTCATGTTCAAAATCTCTGGCTCAAGACGCTCCCACCAACTGCACACGCTTCGTTTGATTTCTGTATAGCAGACTGATACAGCTTGTGAGTGGCAGCTGGATAAAAAAACCAAGGAGGTAAAGATCTCTGCTCCAGGATCTGAGAACATCTGCATTGCAAAGACTCTGTCATTCCTCTATTAAGCAGCCTCTACGTATAAACAGGAGCTGAGTGCTTTGAGACAGGTTCCCCAGGTTCAAATTCTGATCTGATCCTCTGGAAGCTGTGAGGTATTAAGTGAGCTGTTTTGTCTCCCTGAGTCTATTTCCCAGGGAGCCAACTAGATCACCTGGACCATATGGCTTCTGAAAGAATTACATGAGATACTGGTGTAAAAAAGAATTACATGAGATACCTGGTTCATAAGCAGGCAAATGCTGGTTTCCGGCTCTTTCTATGAGAAAAATAAGATATCAAAGGGTTAAAGAGCTATTAATAATCAGCATTTCTTGTTTGAGATCTTCACCTTGTGCTTCCAGTTGATCTAAGAATTACTTGTGAGCCTATGATAAAATCTCCTTCCCATCAGAAAACCTAAACCTAAGAGGCAATGAAAGCTCAGAAGGCGAGAGACAAAGAGCAGCTCAAATAGAGCGCAAACTTGGAGCCCAGCAATGGCAAAACTCAGCTCCTTCATAATGAGAAAGCAGAATAAAATATTCACTTGGCAAAACATGCCATGTAGGGTCGGGGATTTAGCTCAGTGGTTCCAGCATCTACCTCACAAGTGCAAGGTCAGGAGTTTAATCCCCAATTACTACATATAGCAACAATAGGCGTGGAGACTCACACCTGTAATCCTAGCACTTGGGAGGCAGAGGCAGAAGGATAGCTGAGTTCAAGGCTTTCCTGGGCTACATAGTGAGCTCAGGGCCAGCCTGAACTACAAAGCAAGATCCTGTCTAAAAAAAAGAAAAGAAAAGAAGCCATGTCTTACACTTCATTTTCTTAAAACAGCCTTATATTACCCAAGCAATGGACAAAGATCTGTGTTCCTTTTTATTTTTTTTTGAGATAGGGTCTTGCTTTGTAGTTCAGGCTGGCCCTGAGCTCGCTATGTAGCCCAGGCAAGCCTCGAACTCAACAATCCTCCTGCCTCTGCCTCCCGAGTGCTGGGATTACAGGCATGAGCTACCACACCCAGCACTGTGGTATCTGGTGCTGATTGCTGGTTGATTGCTACCATGCCCAGCATTGTATGTGGTTACCAGGGATCAAACTCAGGACCTTGTGCTTGTGAGGCAGGGACCGGAACCACTGAGCTAAATCTCCTGTGCCCCCCCCCCACCATGTTCCTTTTTAAAAACCAGTATTCTCTTCATTTATTGTAATTCTTCCATGGCCACAACCCCAGGGGTGTCTTTTGAAAGTGCTTGAATGGACATAATGGTATTATACCCTCAAAATTCTTTGATAGGAACATTTATGAGAAACAGCCAAAGCTGCAAGGAAACATCAGAGCTCAATTAAATAAAAGAACAGGAAGGTCATTTCCATTTAAAGCTCAGTATTCAATCAATGAAGCATTTTTTCTGAAGGGCAAAAGCATATAGTGAATTATATGAGTTCTTATTTAGAGACCTGCAGAGAAGATCCATATGGTGTTAAAAATTATGACACAATACTTGTAATAGGAGGGTATTTTACTCTGAAAAATACTTTTTGGGGAAAAAAATTACCTACGTTTTTTGCTCCCTTTAAAGATGTACCAAAATAAAATTATTCTGTAGGGTCTAGCAACCCTCTGGATGTTTGAATTTCCTCTGACTTCATCATTAGCTGAGGGTTCTCTGAAGTATGGTCAGGGGACCACACACAATGGCATCACCAGAAAGATGTCAGAAATTCAGAGTCTCAGGCCCAAACCCAGGCCGAACGAAACAGGTTCTGTTTAACTCAGATTCCCAGTGGTTCCTTAGGAGAGTATAGTGGAGCAGAGTGCCCTGTGTTGCCCAGTGCTTTTCAAAGAAGTATGACCTCCAGGCTGGCAGCCTCAGTCTCCACCTAACCCCAGAAGTTGTTAGGATAAAAGCTCCGGGCTACCCCAGGCCTACATGGCCGACAATTCTAGGAGCAGAGCCTAACATCAGGGGATCTCACAGGCTCCCCAGGAAGCCAGAGAACCCCAAAGCTTGAAAGCACTGCACTGACCTAGACTTAAACAGACTGGTTTTGAGTAATGAAGAAATTTTCTAAAGCCAGTCATGTCACCTAAGAAAACTCATCTTTAGAACTTTGAGCCCAAATGTCTCTTCTGGGCTAGAGATGCTGCTCAGTGGTGCCACGCCTGTCTGGCAAGTGCAATTCCCCAGTTCAATCCCCGGTTTCACAAAAATAAACAAATGAAATGTCTCTCATACTAACCAGCCACTCAAAGCTTCCTTCCACATGACAGTCCTACAGCATTCAAAACTAGCTACATATTCTGTTTTTCTCTTCATCTAAAATGTCCACATAGAGACACAGACATAGATACATACTATGCTATAGTTTAGATACATATAAGTCATATAGTAATATACATATTAATATTTTATTATAAATTATAATAAATTTTCTGGTGATATAATGGCAAAATGAGTATTGTTTTGAGGTGTGTATACATACATATATACACATATAGATTATAAAACCTGATATTAGCTCAAAGAAGAATAAAACTATCACCTTTGTCATTTCCGAAGCCAAATGTCAACAGAAGCTACATGAACAATAAAGTTTGATGAGCTCCTCCACTCCCTGGACTCAATCCCCAGTGCTGAATCAACAATAATGATGTGTATCTTTTCTGATTTTTTCTTTATTTTGATTTTATTTCCATATATGCCATTCTTTGAAAGGCTGCTTGGAGCTCTCAATTCTTTTTAATTTATTGGTACATTATATATACATACCACAATTACACTCCACAGAGAATTTGTACCAGTATATGACATAACTTAATTCTCATTTTTCCCCTTCCACTACCTACCCTACAGCCCCCCTGCCCCTATATACACAAGCTCTGTTTCCTTTTTTTACCATCAATTTTTTTCTTTCCCCTCATTATTTACCCCTAAACCCCATTTCCCTTTGAATATTTACTATTTCACAACACCAATCATGCATTCTAGAATACATTTACAACTTCAGTTTCTCATACTGGAGAAAAGATGTGATATTCACACATCTGTGACCTATTTATTTCACTTATGAGTATGCCCTGAAGGTTCGTCCAGTTGAGTATAAATGACTCAACCTCATCATTCTTTATGGCAGAGTAATACTCCATTTTATTAAAAAACTACATTTCTTTATCCAGTCTAGAGTTGATGGACATCTGGGTTGTTTCTAAGATGTAGCTATCACAAACTGAGCTGCTATAAACATAGGTGCACATATGTTTCTGTGCGCTGGGGAGGTCGTTCAGGGACTTCCACTGCAGGCTAGCACCCTTCAGTCATCTCATCCAGACCAGGAGCTCTCAAGTCTTTGTCCACTTGGGTCTCCAATCTTGTGTTGATGGGACTGTGGCATGGAGCTGCGTGAAGCTGTCAGAAGAAAAGACTAGAGGAGACTGAGACTTAGCTCTACAATTACCCTTCCTGTTCATTAACTGGTTTTCACACTGAAAAACTGGCTCAGTCAGTGCTCTAACTGTACCAAAACTAACATGGTGTGGTTTATTAGGCATCATTCAGAATGAAGCTAATGCAAATCCCAGCATTATACGTCAACCGCACTCCCTACAACTGCACAATACTGTCACATTATATTGAGGAAGTTGGAACTGTGACTCTGGGTCCTTGGAGACTCATTTCACTTTAAAAACACTATGTGCATCTACAGATGATAAATGACAGACCTCGGTAATACACATGAACTCCAAATGCAGCCAACGGTGGCTCTTGAATGAATGGAGTGTGAAGAAGAAAAACATCAGAGGCCCGCAAGGCCCACAGGTCTGCGAGCAGGTGCATGGAGCCTTGCACCTGGCAGGCAGCAGGCCAGCCTTCCGAGCCCATTAGATCACACTCTCACTCACCTACTGCTGGCGAATGGCTCAGCACTCCAAAAGCTTTCTGATAGTTCTGCTGACTATCAACTGTAGTTCATAATTAACTTCCCAACTAAAAGAGATGTTTGGTTTGTAAGAAAGCTGACTGATTACTCTCCTGGACATGAGCTATCCAACCCAAGACTCTGCCTCTGCAGTGGTCTGAATGCCACACCTATCCACTGCATCTGCTGAAAACCTAAGTGTCCATCTCACCTGCCATCTTCTCTGAGACTTCCTGGAGCACCTCTTTCCAGATCCACCTAAAAGTGCTATATCTGCACTTTTCTGACACAATGATCTTATCCCAGGTATTACCACAGTCATCTGGTTCCTTCTCTTCTCCTCACCATCAGGTGATGGGATCATAGGTGCCATGGCTCCCTGTCTCACTCCCTTAACCCTGCACATGCCCCAGACTGCTTTATTTTTTTTCTTTAAAACCATGTCTCATTAAGTTGGCCAAGCTGGCCTTGAACTTGCAATCTTCCTGCTCAGCACCCCCAAACTGCTGCAATTACATGTGGCATTACCAGGTCTGGCGATAAAATAAATTTTGTTTAAAAATATCAGGGAAATATTTGTTCAAGAGATGAGACTCATGATAACACAGAGGCAAATTTTTTCAAAGGTAGTTTAAAAGTTCCTAAAGACTGCAGTGCACCCAGTAGTTTACCTTAACTGAGGTATCTGAGTTAAACAGCAAATGCCACAAAAAGTTGCTGGCCCACTCAGTTCTCTGCCACCTGTGTCCACCACACAGAGCTCAAAATTGGAGGTTATAATTACCATAGATTTGAGACTCCTTTGAAATACTCAAAACTGCAATGAGACACAGAAAATGGTATGATTTTACAAAGATCTAAACTAGATAAAGTCACAAATAAGTATCATTCTGATGATATAAACCTTCCAACTGGGTCAGAGGGTTAGCTCAGTGGTTCTGGCGCCTGCCTTGCAAGCGCAAGGTCCTGAGTTCGATCCCCGATAACCACATATAATGCTGGGCATGGAGACATGCCCACCAACAATTAACACCACATACCACAGTGCCGGACGTGGTGGCTCATGCCTGTAATCCCAGCACTCGGGAGGCAGAGACAGGAGGATTGCTGAGTTCGCGGCAGCTTGCCTGGGTACCATAGTGAGCTCAGGGCCAGCCTGAACTACAAAGCAAGACCTGTCTCAAAAAGCAAAAAAAAAAAAAAAAAAAAACCTTCCAACTATGCTCTCAAATCAATCACTTTCCAGCACAGGAACCTTAAAGATAACACTTTTGCCAAAACAGGCTTCCGTTGAAAAAGTTGGAAAGGCAATACAGCTACTTTTTTACTTTTGACAAATTGCTTCAAACTACATGCTACAAACTTACATGTCCAAATATATATACACATATATACATATATGTATATGTGTGTATACATACATAGATATAGATATAGATATAGATATAGATATAGATATAGATATAGATATAGATATATATGGCATCTCCATACTTTCATGGACAAGGGCAAATTGTGTTCACACAGCAGGGAAAAAACTCTAGAAATCTTTCCAAAATGAATTTACAGTATTAAATTAAAAATATTATAATTGTCTATTGCTTATTTTAGAAATCTAAGATCATACCCCTTCAACAGGCAATCTCCCCACCCTCAATATGCTGTCCTCTATGTGGCAGAGTACTGCCAAGGCTCTATGACTTACAAGGCATGCTCACTAAGACCATTTGAAAAAATGCTACCAAGGCCACCATCCTAGTGATTATTAACCATCATAGAAGCATCATCTCATATTTATAATATGAAGAGAACTGCTGTTTAATCAGTTACAAATATTTACTGAAATTTCCTGTGATGATCCTCAACACTGCTTCACGATACAATTTCCTGGAGCTTTGCAAACCATGATGACCTCAGAGAGTGGACCGACAGTCCACTCTGAGTGCCCAGAGTTCCCAGCAACTCGAGTGTGCAGTCAGGGTGAGCATGGCTGAGTGTACAAAACACCAAGATGTGGGGCCTGACAGAAGGGGTACAGATGGACAGCAGTGGTATTTGAAAGAAAAGCATAAAGAAGAAGAAAATATCATTCATTGGTCAGTCTCAGAGGTGCTCCCGTCTGCTGATGGAAGGAATCAGAAAGACACCGATTCTGCAGGGAAAGCAATGATCTTTCTCAGTATGTCAATGCCTGGGGTCAGCTGGAACTCCAGGGGCTGCCAAGAGCCTATGTGGTCAAAGGCCTTAGCAGCATAGCTGGAGGAGCATTAAGCAGAGGAATATTGTCTGAAATCAACAGGTTGCATCATACAGCTTGGAGAACTTCTTAAAAGAGCCCAAGATGGAGCTGCAAGTGATGCCGCCATAAAAGGGCAAGAAAGAGGAGAGAGCCAGGAGGACAAGGAAGCAGGAAGGAAAAGTGACAATACGTCCCAACTTTGAACAGCCTAATCAACAAGCTGTTGATTTTACATAAACACAAATTTCCATCAAAGTATTTCATACAGCAGTTACATATCAGAAATGTTCAGAAATTCCACAGATTTCAAGACTCATTCTCACATGAAGGCAGAGCTATTATTATATTCTTGAGAGAAGTGTTTTAATGATGATCTTACTGTATAATTAGTTCAAACACAGTTGCAGAAGACACTGAGATCTACACTGTTAATGGGGGGGGGGGGGCTAGGGAAATGTCTACCCTCCAGAAGTTTACTGCACTGCAGGTGCACAAAGATTACACCATCTCTAACCCAGGGTTAGATGTGACAGTAGAGCTCACTGTGTTTTGCAGCACCAAAAAGGAAAAACAAGGCTGAACTGTTAGATTCAGACCCCAAACTAGATTTCCTACAGACAGTAAATGAAAGGTAACAACATAAACAACAATAACTAAGTTATGACACACCCTCTAACATCCTTTAAAGTGGTAATGTGTTTTCAAAGCAGAATTACTCATAAAATAATCTCTCTGTGGCACTGATGTGGCACACCACGGTGCTACTTTAGTGCACTGAGGATACATATCTTCTCTTTTCTTTAGTTTGAAAGGAAAATGTGGCTCCACATGGCTAGACTGACTACTTGGTATCTCTCTGTCAAATAAAAAAAAAAGAAGAAATCCCCCCTCCCCTAAGTTTTGCAAGTTATTCTTCAACAGATAATCAATAAAGAAGGTATTCTAAAATTCACAGTTCTATACAGATTACAGTATGGATTTTTAAAAAATTTGATCGCAGGTCCCAGAACATATTTTGTAAGATCTTCAACAATTTCCTAAGGATGCCTGTGCCTCTTCCTATCCATGAAAGTTGAAGCTATTTTTGCCCCCAGTGGCTAAAAATAAGAGGTAGTGAAGCCTTCGTTATCTCCTTAACACAGCAGACAGCACTACGTCCCTGGCCATCGCTCCCATCCACTGACACTGACAATCAGCCACCTGACCTAGCAATCCTTTCTGAGAAGTATTCAATGAGAGAAAGAAAATTTTAACAAAAAACTCAGTCCTAGTTCATGTGGGCTTAGAGAAGAGCCTTCCATGTTGGGTTCTTTTCTTGTCTCAAATTTCAAGACTTTCAGAGTGAAAACACTCACCAAACATTTAGTTCAGCCCTTATCCTCACATAAATGAGAAGCAGAGAGAATCACAGTTCATATTTTTTTCCCTTCCTTTTTAGGACAAAGCTCTGTATTTTGATGGATCTGAGATGAAAAGTACAAAACTAAATAAGTCAGCATTCAACTTAATATAAAAGGTACGTCTACAAGATGTTCAGGAAATGAAACAGGTCACCATGCCACAGGTAAAGTGGTAATTTCAAAGGTTGACATATAGGTGGGCAGTTTGGGGTCAGTTACTATGACAGCTCTGGGCCAGGCTGTTTCTAAGTGATCTGTCCACACAAACTGAAGCCTCAGAATAACCCTAAATGACAGACACTACAACATTCTTCATTTTACCAGTGTGGAAGCTGAGGCACGGAGAGGTTAAAGGACAATAGTGACAGAAGGGGCAAACATAATACTAAAATTCGTGAAGACAACTTTGCCCCACATTCTGTGCTCTCTATCACCTTCTGTTGCTATATCAAAAGGCCATTATGAGGAATAAGTCCAATAAATTACCCAGCACATGAAATGACACAGTCACTCCACAAATTATAGCTGTTAGTGTAATTTGTTATATAATGTGTTAGAGAGTGTAAATATAATTGTTTGATTATTAAGCTTCCTGACGCTGAGTAAGTTCAAGCAGAAACTTAGTAGCAATGCCCCTGAGTGGTCCTTAAAGTTCTTCTCCCTTCTGTGATTTTATTCCGTGGAAGGTTACTCTGGTTCTTAGAACTACAGAGGAAAATGTTGCAATCTGTTAGTCCTGTATTATTCTCAGGATTAGGCCTCACCAAATCCTTTATCACCTGGTAAATCTCTAGCCAAAGAAAAAGGAGCTGGTTTTTAATATTGTGAAAATTCCCCTTACAAGAAAGAGATGAATCAATTGAAATTGGAAGACTTGGCCCCACTGTTCAAAATCTCAAGCAGCTTAACCTGTCAATATAAACATTTGCTAAATCATGATATTACATTTGAAGACTGTCCAATGCAATGTCTTTATTTCTCTCAAATTCTTTTATACTGAAAGAGACAGACATTTCTATAAGCTGATGTTTCCCAAAAAAAACAACCAGGGATAGAATCCCAGAAAGTTAGAGAGTAGTGTAACTACAGTACAGATAATTTCTCCAACAAAATTGCCTCATTCCAGATTCTCTTGGCATAACTTGTACTTTTAAAAATAGTAGCCCAATTTCACAGGCAAGTTGGAACCTACTGATACTGACATAAAATACTGCATTCCTTCTGTTCTTCTAATGCTCAGATGATGTCTCTTAGACTTATTGTCAAGCTATCCTAACAGGGCCGATTACTTTTCTCCCAAGACAAGAGTCTGAGAACTAGAAGACCTGGAAAATGAAAGAATCGTATTTTGCTGACATTGAATGAACTTATTTTCCACATCAACTGCCTTTCTTTGTGGTGATCAGATGGGAACATTTTGCAAGATGTTACACAAGGACCATCTTTTGAATTAAAAAAATGTTCAAATCATACAGTCCTTCCCCACTGGGACCAATGGTTAAATTATTAAAAACTACATTAAAGAAGAAAATCCCAAGTTACTTTATTAATTTACATGCTGGGCTTGGGAAAATTAATCTATGTCTTTGTGTATTAAAATATAATTGGCATATAATTGTTGTCTCTCAGTTGTTAAACTGTGATGCTTAAATAAAGACAACTGAAATGTTCACTAAAATAATTAAATAAGTTACTGTTTATGTCAACAAAAGTTTTAAGGGCTATTCAGAGGAGAAAACCTAACATGCTATATTTTCATTCTCTGCCTCTGTGTCAAAGTCCATCTTGATATGTTGGTCCACCTTTGGCCTCACCACAATTCCAAGGTGAAAACAAGGTACTGGATGATGTCACAGTCCTTCAGCTTGTACCACCATTCTAAAGACTGATTTTCTTCTTTATTTTCTATATACTGTAAACTAATTTACTCTCATTTCTTATTGCCTATTGTTTCTCTTTATCTGGGGAGATCTCTTCTAAAAAGAAAGAAACATCTCCCCTCCAAGAAGTACGACTAACCCAAGAGACACAAACTCTTCTCTTTCTTCCGGTCACATTTGTTTTGATGAGCATATCTGACTTGCGCAGTGAGTCTTCCCCACAGTCACTTTGTGGTGGCAGTGGGGGGGGAGGTGTGGAGAGTGAGTCAAGGATATTATCCTCACTGATCTACATCTCCAGCTCTTTTTAAATGCTGAGACAAAGTCTTGCTCACATACCCAGGCTGGCCCCAAATCTGTGATCCTCTCCCAGCCTCCTATATAGCTAAGACTACAGGCAGCATGACTACACTTGATTCCACAGCCACTCTAATCTGTAAGTATATTCTCTACTGTCAGGGCTTGAAAACATGAGGTTCTGTCATATGAGTGTGAGTGCATGCATACGTGAGAACACATGTCTGTTCTGGCTCCCTGTGTGTCTGTGGTCACCTAGGACTAAGGGCCACGGGTCTTATGCATCCCTTCTTTGCCCAAACCTAAAACACTTGCAAATCAAAAAGGGGAGAACAATCATTATAAATGATCTGATCCAATTAAATCTAAAACTAACAAGCCATATTAGAGATGGAGCAGAAGGCAAAGAAAAAACAAATGGACACCTCAAGGAAAGGGCAGACATGGAAGCAGACCTGTCTTTCCAGTAGTATTAAATGGCAATGTTTCACTGGGGAAAGAAAGGGGAGCTGTTATATTGCTTCCTTAAAGCCAGACTGGTTGGATGTTTCGACTGAGTCGCTGTCCCTCTCACCCTCAGCACCGGCCCAGCTCCTCTGCACACGCACATTCCAAAAGCGAGTGAAGACTCTGGTTTCTCTTCAGATCGTATATATCTTTCGCCTTTTACCAAAAGTGAGTGAAGACTCGGTACCTATTTAAAGATAACTTGCCCCACCCCCATCCCACCCTCACTCATCCAAAGGTTATTTTCTGTCTCCATAAATTTAACTACTTAGATACTTCATGGAAGTGGAATCATACAACAGTTGTTATTTTGTGACTGGCTTATTTCATCTGTCTCTCTTTCCTTATTGTGAATCTTATCTTCATCATGATGGTGGTTACGCAACAAAATATATTTGTCAAAACATAATAGAAATACACAGTAAAATGAGTAACTTCTATTATATGTAAATTATACCATAATTTTAAAAAGTACTTTAAATATAA
Source organism: Thryonomys swinderianus (assembly GCA_004025085.1). Classification (NCBI taxonomy): domain Eukaryota; kingdom Metazoa; phylum Chordata; class Mammalia; order Rodentia; family Thryonomyidae; genus Thryonomys; species Thryonomys swinderianus. The sequence continues at coordinate 51,963 of PVIC010003395.1, forward strand.
AAGAAAAATATTATACAAACTAAGGACTGAGGAACTCCAGCAAACTAGAAATAGTTCCAAGAAAAAGACAACAGTCAGTCAAAAAAGACCTTTGGAAAGAAATAACACCAAAAGCTAGCCAAACAAAAGTCCTCAGACTCAAATGGCCCACAAATGTTCAGAACAATGGAAAACAAAATCAACTTTGTCCCACAATCACGAGTTTCCAGAGCAACAACAAGACATACAAAGGAAAGAGAATCATGACGGCAAGAGGACTTCCCATCAGTCAAGAAGCAAGCAAAATGATAAGCCGGCAAGAACTGCAACACTTCAAGTGAAATGGTTGTGAACTCAGAATACTCTAATCAGCCAAGCTGTCAGAGTGATGGGAGAGAACAGATAAGGTAAAGAGCCAGAGGGAAGAAATTTGAGGACCTACACAATTTACTTTCTAAAATCCTTTGCTGGAAGTTATTACAGATGTGCTCTAGCCAAATGTAGAACTAATTATAAAAGAAAAAGGCATGGAGGGCCGGAGAGTTAGCTCAGTGGTTCCGGCGCCTGCCTCGCAAGCGCAAGGTCCTGAGTTCGATCCCCAGTAACCATATACAATGCTGGGCGTGGAGACTCACGCCCACCAGCAATCAATACCACATACCACAGTGCTGGTGTGGTGGCTCATGCCTATAATCCCAGCACTCGGGAGGCAGAGACAGCAGGATTGCTGAGGCTTGCCTGGGCTACGTAGTGAGCTCAGAGCTAGCCTGAACTATAAAGCGAGACCCTGTCTCAAAAAAAAAAAAAAAAAAAAAAAAAAAAAAAAAAAAAAAAAAAAAAAAAAAAAAAAAAAAAAAAAAAAAAGGAAGAAAAAGAAAAAGGCATGGAATAGAGAAAGCAGTGGATTTAAGATAAAATAGATTTCTTAAGAAGACAGCTGTGTACCCAGAAGGCCAATTAGTCTAAATTGAGACAGGAAGATAAAGGAGGGCAGGAAAAATAAAAAAGATTTGAGAGATTACATACTCTGCTCAAATCTGTAGGGAGAGAGAGATACTACAGCAACAGGATATACAGCTTGGCCCCAAAAGTCAGAGCCTCAGTTCAAATCCCAGCTCTGAAACTTAGTGCTTGAGTGGTCATGGACAATTTGTTTAGTTAAATAATTCCTACATCATGGGTTGTGGTGAGGACTTTATTAGTTAATGCATAGAAAATATCTGGACAGACTTAGGCACATTTTTTAAAGACTAGCCATGAGGAGAGTAATGATGATAGTGGAAAAAGCAAGCAATCTAAAATTTTAATCTCATAAATTTCAGGAGAAAAGGGAAAGAAATTGAATAAGAAAGAAATGGGATGGAAGATCTTGGTTTTATAAAACAATGTTATATGCTGGTAAATAAACATTGGTTATTGATATAACTACAAAGAGTGATGAAACCACATTGGTGGCATAGGTAAAGAAAATGTTGGGAAGTCATAAAAACGTTAAATCCTCAACAATCCAACTAGAATGTGAATATATTAGATATTAATTGGTTATTTAAGAAATACCTATGAAAACACATTACAATGATATGGAGGTAACTATCTGAAAAAAAATGTAAAGTGGTTGCCTCTAACACAACCAAAAGCATTATGGAAAATATGACAGGGTCCACACCTAAAAAGAAAAAGGTGTTGTGCATAATGGTACAGGCCTGTAAGTCCAGCACTTGGGAAGCTGAAGCAAGAGAATTGCCACAAGTTCCACCTGCGCTACATAATGAGTTCAAGGCCAGCCTGAACAGCCTAGTGAGACACTGTCTAAACAAATAAACAAATGGGAAAAGAAGTTTAAAGGTTTGTGTGATATAACTGAGAACATTTTAATAGTGTTAAATATTACAGATTTCTGTATGTGATCTGGTGTTGTGATTAATTGAAGGATAAATTTTTTTCTTAGGAAGTATTTTTACCTGAAATATGTAGGGGTAAAATATGATACCTGAAACTAATTTTTCAATGAGGAAAACTTAAGACACTATGCATATATTTGTGCCCGTACAATTTCTAAATATACACACATTTACACATATATACACATAAACATAAAGAGGTAAATGTAACAAAATGTTAATTATATATTGTTTAATATATGTGAAGTGTTATTATATTGTTCTTTCAAGTTCTCAGGTTAAAATTTTTAAAAATAATAGGAAAAGATTAGTTTTTATTATACATAAGCTTTCTACTATTTTTACCATGCACATGAATTATTTTCAAAAACAAAATTTTTGAAGGAAAAAAACTATTTACCCAACCTAAGCTAGTTACAATATAAAAGTTGCTCACACCTTCTATTTTAAAAAAAATCACATGAGTTTGAGCTTCTATTTTCACGTTTCTTCATGTTGTTTTATTAGCAAATTATCACATAATGAGCCTGTGGCTTCTGTTAACTAATGTGTATCATGCTAAAACCAGTCTAAATAAATAGGACTAAAACAATGTTTCTTCGAACACACAGCATCAGATTCAAGGGTTTTCCCATAGTGTTCCACAAGAATTTCCTATACTTTGAGCAGAAAATAAGCATCTAGCTGCATTTGAAAAACATTACAATTATAGGAAATGACCTTAATCTGCTGGAGAATAAGTTCACTGGTTGGTAAAACAAATGTCTGTCTTTTTTTCACCCACCAATACCCACGGGACATAAATCATGTTGTTAACTTTTTTCTTATTGAGATAAATGCCATTCTTTAAAGTAATTATTATAAAGTAAAATGTGATGTGTCTACATTAACATATTGAATATAACTTATCTCTCATGATTTTTCTTGTGAGTATATTTTTGGGGTATGTTTTTATAATTACCATCTTTTATACATAAAGAAACAAAGAAATAAACACCATGGGAATTAAAAGAACACAAATCTAAACACAGCTGTCTTCGGGGAGAAATCTGCTGGTCCAGCCTCCAAACAGTCTTTACACGAAACAAGACAAGTGCAGCTAAGCGGCCTACAGATACTGAGATGCAACATCTGTAATCATCATCTCAGTCACCAGCCAGAATACATTTACACCACAACCGCAAGACCTTCAAGAACCCTTGATGCAACATTCACTTGGGTAGATGAAGACCCTGCAGCCTGGAGTGTGAATTTCCCCCAGTGCTACGGCTATTCAGTAATGGGCACAGGCCTGGTCATCCCATTCTTTCCACAGGAGTCCTGGTTCCTAGATACAGTACTTTCCAAGATGGGAACTCTAATAAACGTATGGAAACAATGAGTGAGAAGTGCTGCAAATACTCCTAATGTGTTCGGAATTAAATTGGTTGTTTAATGGATTGGAATGAAAGGATAGTTTCAGTTTAGGTAATTCCACAATAAAAAGGAAAAGAAAAATTGTTGCTCCCTTGGGTTCTGTTGTCTCATAAAAGTAATTTAAAAAATATTACCTGTGGCAAAACTGTTTCAGAAATGTTCAAATTGTGTCCATTAAAAGGGGCATTTGATTATCAGAGGCATTTGAAAAGCCAACTGAGGGTACAGAATTATTCAGTCCTTGAAGAAGAAAATCTCTTAAGAAACAGGGAGTTGGTCTGAATTCCATTATACCAGATGCTGAGTTGACAGAAACAACGGCAATACCGGAAATGGAATTAACACTTACCTTGCCATTCAAAAAATCAAATCCAAATGCAACCCAAAATAGAGGCATGTGATATAAAGGGAGAAAATGACTAAATCTAAAGCACTTGATGGTACTCTGATTAGAGATGCAAAGTGTCTTAAAAAAAGACTACACCCACCAATAGTGCTTACAGAAAGACAGAAGCTTAAATCACAGCTAGGGCTGTAAGTGTCATTGTATCAAATGAACTTGGCATGAAAAATGTGCTAGCCTGAAGATCCAAGAAACTCAACCTGTGATAAATCAGTTTTCAATTTTAATCGAGCCCAACTGTTTCAACCTGGAAGGCTTCGCTATTTCATCCAAATGTTGCTACAAATACAGTATTGTACACCTTGAAGTTGTGAGTTTATTGTGACACTGAGACAAACAATCTTACCTTAGATCAATGTCTTCCATACTATGACCAGTTATCGAGAAAAGATCTATCACAGCCTGTGTTTTCTCAGGCATGAAGTTACCTTCTTTTCTTACAGGACGACACATTAAATCAATGTCAATCCTAGGCAGATGAGAGCAAATCCAGAACTAAGTACTAAGTGATAGTTTCATTAGTAACTGTCTGAGAACAGATAACACAATCAGCCCATTTTCTAACAAAAGTTTAAAGCATCTATTAACCTGATCTCTAGAGTACTTAAGGGGCAGTATCAAGAACATCAGAACTGAAATAGCAGGGGTCAATGCTAATGTTCCCAACGATGGACACGCTGGCATTCTGTGGCTCCAGTGCAATGCCCTGGAAGCAGCACCGCTTCCTCCACTGAAATGCATTAGTGGAGCCTCTTCATGAGGAAACATTAGAAAGACCCTTCACTGACATAATTAAAGCCTTGTACTCTTTAAGACAGTCATGGACACAAAAAGAAAGGGAAAAACACAGGAATTTTTCCAACTACAGGAATGCAAAGAGACATGAAAATTAAACATTCTCTCTCTCCTCTCTCTCTCTCTCTCTCTCTCTCTCTCTCTCTCTCTCTCTCTCTATATATATATATATATATATATATATATAATCTGTGTGTGTGTGTGTGTGTGTGTGTGTGTGTTTGTGTGTATCAGACAGCATCTTGGACCAGAAGGAAAAACACTTCTTGCTGGATTCCCAATGTTGGTATTACCAACTGAATGGTAGCGCTGTACTGATGTTTGTATCCCAATTGGGAGTGTTGTGTACTAGTTATGTAGAACAATGCTGTTTGGGGAAAACACCCACTGAAGTGCTTAGAGGAAATGGGACATGTCTGCAGCTTACTCTTTATTAATGAAAAAAGTAGACTAAGGAGCTCACACACACACCCAGACAAACCCACGCATATACACATATACACACAGAGCACACACAATAGAGAAAAGACAATAAAATGGTAACTACTGAGGAGCCCATGAACATAGGAGTTCTTTGTACCACTTGCCAATTTTTTTCTTCAAGTGTGGAATTACTTCAAAATTAATTATTGAAAATAATGAATCCAGGGCTGGGGATTTAGTTCAGTGGTTCCAGCATCTGCCTCATAAGCACAAGGTCCCGAGTTCGATCCCCAGTACTACATACTACAATGCCAGGCGTGGTGCCTCATGCATGTAACCCCAGCACTAGGGAAGCAGAGGTAAGAGGTTCACCATAAGTTCGAGGCTTGCCTGTGCTACATAGTGAGCTCTGGGCCAGCCTGAACTGCAAAGTGAGACTCTGTCTCAAAAAAAAAAAAAAAAAAAGAGAAGAGAATCTATTGGAGACTCATATATATATAACCTAGACAATACATTTAGTTGACAAGAAGGATGCCCACTTGAAAACAAGCCTACCTTTTCAGCCACTGAACCTTATAACCTTATTTTCTTCAAGTCTGCTTTAGGTAAGAAAATGTTTTTTCCTTGTGAAGGTTACTATAGCTTTGGACAAACAATCAGATCTTCCTTCATGAGGACTTCCAACAATGACAGAGTCACTTGGTTAATTACATAAAGGAAGCAGCAAAAGTGGGCAGAGCTTAGCTTGGAGTCCTACGAATCCGATGCATCAACTGGACTCGAGCTTTACAAGGGTAACTATGAGGCCTGGTGCTCAGCTGCATTCCCTCAGTGACAGGGACGGTTGCTCCCAATCTTATTCTTTTCTATCCAGACTCGTGCCACACAGTTCTGAGATATCCAGTAAACAACATGCCTCCAACAGTCAGACACCAAAGGGAAGCTATTCCTTATAGGAAATCCTTAGTATCTATCCAGAGAGGCATACAAAATATTCATTGGTTGGTGAGTAAATGGACAAACAAAATATCCTTTTCATGAAACACAGTTACGATACAGTGGTTAAAACAAGTAATTTAGGTCCATGACAAGAAATAGCTCAAAGAAACAGATTATATAACGAGAAATATTGTACGCATCACTTGTGTAAACTTTCAAAACTGATAAAACAATGCAGTTTAATCCATGCACGCAATACCAGAATATGCAAAACTGTTAGAAACAGACTAGAAGACACACTGGGTCCATAATGAGCAGTTCATGACAGGATGGAAGACAGTCATCAGACTGCAGAGGAATGACCAGGTAAATTTAACTGTAATGGACTATTTTCCTTTATGAAACAAAAATGACTACAGGAGGCACAATGTTAGTAATTTTCTATTTTGGACATAGACAAAAATGCTTTTGATATAATTATGTTGGTATGAGGGACTTAGTGACAACCTACTGAATCATGATCAGGCTGCATAATTTAACACAGAATAATGGCACATGACTGAGGTCTGAAGTTAGTCCCGAATGGACAGTGAGACAACATATACACAAGTGAATGAGTCCATCCTCACAGTGAATAGATTCAGTTTCTGCAGACTCCGATGTTAGACTCGTGTACTTCCACTGAATGTTTTAACACTTTGCAAACCACTGTGAATTTTCTCCACAGTGAAATTAAAATAAAGAGTTCCCTACTCCACTGCTTTTCTCTGACATGAACATACATGTTGGATACGTATTTAATTGGCATGCTTCAGTTTCCATGGGCTAATTTTTTAAAAATGTATAACAAATATAAAGATATCCTTTATGTTTCACATTTAAAATGCTAATTTAGACATGCTAATAAACATAATGGGGCCTACTTAATTCTACAACACATATTGACTACCATATTATGTTTACCAATAAATACAAATCAACCTGCCAATAAGCATTTATTGTAAAAGTGCTGCACACCCCTCTTATCCTGTTACTAGAGGAGCTAGGCTTACATATCCATATAATAATTGTCCATCACTATTGCATTACTACAGGGAGAGCAAAAGCTCTAGGAAAAATGGCCTTAACTTAGAATCTTATCATCTAATTGGGGAAATTAAAAACACAACTAAGATAAATTTGTACTAAATAACAATAATGATTATGCAGGCAGGCCGGAATGAGATGAGGAAAGCTCATGGTGAGTGCATTATGAGGACGGGTGAGAGACTCGGGTAGAACATACAGATGCCATACACAGAGGCAGAATTGAACTGGAAGAAGACAAGATAGCTCTCAATATACACGAGCAAGTTTACAGGACGCTATGGGAAACTCAGGTGGACAGGTGGCATTGTGGCAACTTGGTCAGAATCCTAAGCATTTGGGAAGACATTGATTTTTATGATGAGATTTGACCTAAGATGGGATTTAATCTCATGATGATAACTATGATTTAAGAAAATATGAAAGTGGAGTAACTTCCTAAGGACTCTCCATACACTGCCAAGAGTAAAATTAAAGTCTTAATGTGGAGCTCCCTCTCTCAAGGTCTCTTCCTCAGGTAACCTCCTGGCTTACTCCCCACAACCTTTTAAGTCTGCACTCTTAGGAATGTAGACTGGTGCTGCCACGGTGGAAGACACTATGGCAATTCCCCAAAAATTCAATCTTAGAATCACTTTGGGATTCCTCAGTTCTACTCATAGGTTTATAACACAAAGAACTGAAAGCAGTGGATCAAATAACTGTACATCCATGATCATCACATTATTCACAATAGCCCAAAAGTGGAAGCAATCCAAATCGACAAATGAGTGGATAAACAAGTCATAGTGTATCCATCTGATACCCACTGCAACATGGGTGACCCTCAAGGACACCACGCAAGGGCAAGTATTGTATGATTCCACTTACAGAAGATACTTAGGATAGCCAGATTCGTAGAGAAAGAGTAGAACAGAAGTTGTCAAGAGCTAAGGGAAGGAAGGAGTGAGGAATCTCTGTTACATGTACAGAGTCCCAGTTGGGGATGACGATAAAGTTCGGGAAAAGGGCAGAGGTGGCGGTTGTACAACAATGGTAACGTAGTTAGCAACACAACAGAATACATTCAGAAATGATTAAAGTGGTAAATTTTATCTGTATGTATTTTATCTCAATAAAAATGTTAGATGTCTACTAGCCCTTCCTCTTTAATTTTAAACTGCAAACTGTCTCCCTATCTGGCAGTCCTTTCCCCCATTCTCTTCCCTGCCACCCCAAGCCTTCCCTGGCACAAAACAGACAGTCCCTGCTTACTTAGTTCATCCTACAGCGCGAGCTGCTGAGGGTAGGTCCCATGCTTGTCCTTGTCCCCAAGGCTTCCTGCAGTGCCTGGTGCACCATCAACAATAGCTGGATGAACTCTTACTGTTACACCAGGGAACCTGGAGTGGAGGGTGGGCAGCTGCATGGAAAATCAGTTACTCAGGGCTACAGCTGGAATCTGAAGAAGGGTGGGGATGTGGAGCCTCTATTATGAAAGAGAAAAAAGTGTGAACCTGGAAGATACGCCAAGAATAGGATTTATATGATCTGCAAGAGAGATAAAAAAGAAAAGTGTGTCAAGATGGGCTCGATTTTGAGACAATAAGAATAGATGTACCAATAAAAAGAAAAGGACCGGGAACCAGTTTGAGGAAAAACAACCAACACAGAGTTCATGCAGCAGAGCTGGAGGGGGACCTGTGACCCCAGCCAAAAGATGGCTTAGGCCAAAGCAGCAGCACATTCACCGTGAGAGTAAGAAGGAAGAGCAAAGGGCAGAGGGCACGATGCGGGTGGGAACACCAGAAGGTCGAAGATCAGCACACAGAGACAGAAGAAAATCATCAGAAGGTGGAAGGGAAGAGGAGAAACAAATGCCACTTTCACAAGGAGGGTCCTGATCACCGGAGAAAAGGCTTTTAAAGACTGGCACGCATTTCATTCCATAGAACTGCGAAATTGTGCTCTTTGTAAAACAGAAGCCCATTGCGTGGTTTTGGTGTTGAGATGTCTTCTGCCAAGGGAAAAATGGAAGAAGAAAGACACTGAGTAGAAGATAGCTCCCAGGGAAGGTTCAGGACAAGGCCTGGGGCAGGTGTGCAGGGGGCCTGGTGCTAGAAGCCCCCATTTAAGATCAGTTACCGTCTTCCTTCATGACTGCCGTTTTGTTTTGTTTCCTGAGACAGGGTCTCCTTCCGGAGCCCAGACTGGCCTGAACTCCCTGACTCAATCCTCTGCCCCCAGGAGGTGGGATGCAGTGTGTGCCCCAAGCCCAGCTCCTCCCATCAGTATTGACAGAGGCCTCCCCGGCTCCTGCACTCACATCACATCCTCGAGTTCTGGTATTTCGAAGCCATAAGTTACTGGAGTTCAATGAACTCTTTCCCCAGTACACCAGCCAGGGAGGGAACTGATACCACTCCACTCCTCCCAGCCTTGGGATGGCGTCCTAGGGAAAAAATCCAAGGCCTCCCAGGGGTCTCCAAGGCCACAAGATCAGCCCTGCCCCACTCACTCGCAGTCCTCCTGCTCCTGTTCTCCACCTTGCTCACTGACACCGCCTTTCCGGGAACAGGCGGCACGGGTACTGCCTTAGGACTATCCCACTAGCAAAGGCCCACCTGCAACACTCCGGTCCCCTGAATGTATGAATGCGGGTGTCAGTCATTTTCCTTTCCTTCTTTCTTTAATTCCTTTATTTACTTCTGTGATACTTGGCACCTAACATGTCGCCTGATGGTACATTGAACATTCTCAGTCAATACTTAAATCTAAGATAATTCCCTCTACCCTGACTCAAAACTGTTTCTAACACAGCTCTGTTACCCTCTTTATAACTAGAAGCTCTTGCTCTGCTGGCCGTGTTTTCTCTTCCCTGAGAAGTAGCCTACCTGGCTCCATTCCAGTATTTCCCAGCTTCCCCTGCTCACTTCAGACTGGGATAGCATCTGGCCTCACTTGAGACACAATCATAAAACAGGTCAGCTTTCCCTGCCTACACTGGATTAGACACGGTAAACTGGACAGAGCACTTTTGGAAACAGGTGTGTTGACAGCAGGAAGTAACAGTTTTTGGTCAGAGAAACAGCATGAAAACTACAAATAACAGCAAAAAGTTCAAAATAGAACATACAAGTTTATGGATACAGTATTTAGTGTAGGCATAAATGTCTTTAAAAACCTTAATCAACATCGATAATAATGGTTGCGAACTGTCAAGAAAAGGTTACGCTAAGTCCATCAATAGTTAATGAGGTGGCAGTGGGGAACAGAAAAAGAATGTGTGGGCATGTGCATGTGCGTGCGTGTGCGTTTTAAATGCAAAGAAAGAAGGATTTATCTCCAGGGAGAAAAACTGGGTGATTATGAGACAGTTCAGGGGTGGAGACTAAAATTCTACTGACAACCTTTTTGTGCCTACTGAATTTTGAGTACACATAATTTAAATAAAATGACCAGTGCATTAGACAACAGTACACTGGCAAAACCAAAATGGAAACAATACTACACTGCATTCCTCAAAGGACCATGAGATAGATTAATAAACTTTACCTAAAAATCCACTGGAAGATACAGTGTACACAAATGAGTCCTAATTACACTGGGAAAAAAAAATACTTACTAATTTTCTCAGTGTCAAGTTTTAATGCTCTTAACATCATGGTTAACATTTAAAAATACCATAAGAAAATGCTGGGCATGGTGGCTCACGTGTGTAATCCCAGCACTGGAGAGGAAGAGGCAGGAGGATTGCAGTGTGTTTGAGGCTTGCTTGGGCTGCATAATGAGTTCAGGGCCAGCCTGAACTACAAAGCAAGACCCTGTCTCAAAAAAAAACAAAAACAAAACAACAACAAAAAACATAAGAAGCTTCAACTGGTTCAAGAATTACAAGGATGTGGCTCACGCCTGTAATCCCAGCACTCGGGAGGCAGAGACAGGAGGATTGCTGAGTTCGAGGCTTGCCTGGGCTACATGTGAGTGAGCTCAACGCCAGCCTGAACTACAAAGCAAGACCCTGTCTCAAAAAAAAAAGAAGAAGAATTAAAAGGATGACCCCCCTTGGCCCCTTGGGAAGTGTTGTTCTTTCTGTGCGTGTTGCTCTTTCTTGTTTAAGATGTGATTTTGGTTCTCTGTACAGACCTAGAAGCAAAGGCTACACACAGTGTACCCAAGGCATGGAACAGTGTGGGAGCAGAAAACTAAATCTAAAACTAAACTGTATTTTTTGTGACAGTGCTAGCTGAAAATGTAAAGACCAGGTGATCTACTATTCTTTTGATTTTCAATGAAACACTTCTGATCAAATGTTGAACAACAGCTCTACAAGAGAAAGGCGGAACAGAGAGAGGTTAACTTTTAAACTTTCTCTTCCCACTGTATTTATTGCCATATTACAAAAAATACTGGAATGGACTTTGACAAAGTACAATTCAGAAACCTGAAAGTCAGACTATCACAAATTTAAAGCTATAGTTCTCAATTAGTTTGCTCCAGAAGAAGACGGTTTTATTCCTGTACATTCAGATATTCCATGAGCCAAGCTGCAAATCACAGAAGCAGCCAATCTTAAGCAAGGGACACCAGAATTCCAGAAGAACCACAGATGTGTCCTCCGTCCAGCTCACTCAAGATGGCTGACAAAAACCTTTACTCTTCCAGGTAATGGTGACAAATTCTTATGTACTTTAGTCAAGCATTTGTGAGGACTTACACGATGTTAGATACAAGTTCTGATTTAAATGTTCTCTTGATCCTCACAACTCCCTGGGACAAGACGGCACAGACCCTGATTTTACAGATAAGGGAACTGAGGCAAGAAAATGTTATGTAACAATTCAAGGTCCAGGGGCTAATAAATGTGGGAGTTGAGCAATGTGAGGCCAGAGTACAGACGTAGCAAGGACGGGTGGAAGACAGAGGGGGTTTTCACCCTTAGTTTGAGCAATCTTGACACCACTCACACTTTGAGAAAAAAACTACTTCCACATGTTGCAGTCTTTCTGCATTATATGATTTTTATCTCTTCTATATGCTACACTATGGATGGTTTAGGTATTTATTGCAAGTGCCTCGTCACATGCAGGAGCCTTATCTTATGAGGTCGACAATAATCACCTGACACCAGAACTCTGCCCACAGTGAGACTGTGATGCTCACTGGTGGAGGGCACACATCTCAAATTGATTCCTGTCACTGTCAACCCACACCTGCCTATGCTGGTAGCTGAGATCTTAGAGTGGAGCAAATGGAAAACAAACGGATCCATACATATCTCACGACTCGATTTCAAGGGCCAACCTCAGTGTTTTGACGGGTTAAATTACTTAAAGGCTATAAGAGATACAATGTTAATTAGGTGGCTCCAAGAGCCTGATAAGGCTGATTTCAAAACAAATTACCCTGTCATTTTTAAAGGCACCATAAGAATCCAGGCTTGGTGGCTCACACTTGTCATCCCAGCACCCTTGGAGGGTTGCTAGTCCAAGTCCAATCTGGGGAACCTTGAGACATAAGAAAGACCCTGTCTCAAAAGAAGAATTTGTTTTGTTTTGTTTTGAGACAGGGTCTCCCTTTGTAGTTCAGGCTGGCCCTGAGCTCACTATGTAGGCCAGGCAAGCCTCGAACTCAGCAATCCTCCTGCCTCTGCCTCCCTAGTGCTGGGATGACAGGCGTGAGCCACCACACCTGGCAAAAGAAGAATATTTTTTAAAGGGCAGCAGTGCATAAGGTCATTGGAACAGGAAGCAAAAATGTTGCTAGTGGCTTTCTAGGGGTATTGGTGAGAGATACTCTTCCCCTTTCACTCCTTGAGCCCTGAGCTTATGAATCCAGGCTATGGGAGAAACAGCACCATGCACTGGACGCTGATTCATAGTATATCCAGCCTTCCAGAGAATGTTGCCCCAGTCCTGCAAGATACTGCCACACAGCTGGCACTGTAATCTTCAAAAGGTCATTCTACCACTCTATCAATCCAGCTATTTCTGGATGTGGGAAACACAGAAAGACCAGGGAATTCCCAGCGCCTTACTTCTTTGGTAATGAAGTCTGTTCCTTGGTCAGAAGCAATGCTGTGAGGAATATCGTGATAGTGGATAAAGAATTCTCTAAGTTCACATGTGGTTATTTTTGCAGAAGTATTAGACGCAGGGAAAGCATCTATCCCCCTAAGGATAAGGTGCTGCCCTTTCCATGCTGGAAGTGGTCTAATATAATCAGCCCCCACCAGGTAACCCTGCGGAATGGTCCATCTCAGGGACTTAGTGTTGGTCACTGATGTTGGCATGCTGGCCATTCAGCAGTGGCTGTAGCCAGATCAGCCTTGGTGAGAGGGAGTTCATGCTGCTAGGGCCATGTATAGCCTCCATCTCTGCCATTATGACCACTTTCGTCATAAGCCCATTGGGCAAGGACAGAGAAAAGGGATCAACTGTTACCCAAAGAACTGGCCATCCTGTCCACTTGACTATTAACATTCTCTTCTGCTGGAATTACTTAGGATGAGCATTTATATGGGCACACTTGTATGGAGAGGTGTGTCTACATGTCTCTTCCCCAAGTATCTTTGTCACTAACTTTCCAGCGATGTTCCTTTCAATTTCCTGAACATCCAGCCAGATCATTGCCATACAGTGGTATATAGACTATAAATTGGCATACAATTATGCACCTGGCTATTTTCTTGTTTCCAACCAAAATGTATGACAAGGTATAGTAGCCGAAGCACTGCTCACTGTGAGGATTTCCCTTCACCACCATCTTTCAGGGATGTCCTAGAAAGGGGGCTATGTATAGTGCTGCCTCTGTCCACTTTCAAGTAGGGCCTGCATAACACAGAATTATCTGCAAATCAGGCCCTAGCCCTGTCCTCATCTATCAACAGATCGTAAGGTGCACCCCATGAGGCAACAGAGGCTTACTAGGGAACAGAAGACAATATACAAAGAGTAGGAAACATGGGCATTTGTATGTGACAATATATTTAAGACTTGCTCAGGCCCAATCACATAATGCTTCTTCTTTTTGATAATGGGCTGTGCTGTGCACATCTGCCTTTATGACTTGGTGGGTCAGAACCTGGTACCCACCCAACTCACAGTCAGATCACACGGTGACTTGGTTTCCCATGGGCAAACGTCCACACCAAGCACTCTCTCTCTCTCTCTCTCTCTCTCTCTCTCTCTCTCAATACTGCTGTCCACAGATAATAACAGAAGTTTACTCCAAAATCCTAAGGGCCCTCACTGTGATTCACCTAAACGAGCCTGCCAGAGGGTCTAACCAGTGCCCACGTCTGCCACTGAAACCTCAAGTACCACTCAATCTGCTGGATCATAGGACCTTCAGAGCCACTTGGGCCTGTTGCAGAGCCTTCTCTTGTTCTGAACCACCCAAAGACAGCAGCTTTTTGACTCACTCTATACATGGGCTACAGCAACACATCCAAGTGACAAATGGGCTAAAGCGGCCAGCGAAGCATTGTGCCTTTCTCTTGTAGGAGGAGCCAGATGCAAAACCTCCTCCTTAGAAGGGTTATCTCTGTGTGCTCCATACCACTGGACTCCTATACATTCCACTGTGATAGAGGAACTTTGAATTTTTGCTCAGTTTATTTCCCATCCTCTGACACAGAAATGCTTTACCAAGTCCAGAGTGATTGCTACCTCTTGCTCACTTGGTCTAATCAACATAAAATCATCAACGTAATGGGCCAGGAAGAAACCCTGTGGAAGAGAAAGATGCGATGCCTAGGTTCCTTGTGAACCAAGCTGTGACACAGGACTGAGGAGCTGATAGACCCCTAAGGTAGGACAGCAAAGGCACATTGCTGGCCTTGCCAGCTGATGGCAAACTGTTTCTAGTGGGCCTTATAAACAAGTGTGGAGAAAAAGACACTTGCCAAATCAATAGCTTGTGTACCAGACACCAGGAAATGTGTTAATCTGCTCAAGCAAGGAAACCACATTCAGTACAGCAGCCGCAACTGGAGTTGCCACTCAACTGAGCTAACAGTGTAGCCCACTGTCATTCTCCTGATAGGCCAAACAGAGTTAAATGGGGATGTGGTGAGGACCACCACCCACACATCTTTCAAGTCGTGGGTCCCTGCAAATTAATGTCTGCAACCCCTCCAGGGATGTGATACTCTTTTTGATTTACCAGTTCCCAGGCAGAGGCCATTCTAATGGCTGCCCTTGCCCTTTCCCACCAAACATCCTACAAAAGACTGAGAGGAAGGAAATTACTCATTTAAATTAGCCTGACACCAAAGTGTCATTTGTCAGCAAACTAGGGGTCTTCTTTGCAAGCTCTGTTTGAATACATGTTGGCATCATCTTCACTGCCACATGCAGTCTCTTCTTTGAAGCACAGAAGCCCCTTCAAAAGCAGAAACCAAGGAAAAGCAGGAAGTTCCAGGTGCTCCGTGGTCAGCTAAATCCAATACAGTTGCTATCTCCCTGGCATTTTATAACTATAAACTCTGGACACTGTGGAAACTGAGTGAGTCCCTGGGACTAGAGATGAGCAACCAAAGGTAGAATAGGTTGAGGTGTATGTCAGAAAAGTCCTGCTTTATAGATTTAGTAGATGCACTTGAACAATACTCAACAGTTGCCCAAAGCAGATAAAAGCAATTATCTGAAGACTGAAATGTTAACAAATGTGGTGAATTATAGCACAGAGTGAAACTTCGAGAAGTGATCTCAAAAAAGGTGAATTCCTGGGCCGGAGATTTAGCTCAGGGGTTCCGGTGCCTGCCTCGCAAGCGCAAGGTCCTGAGTTCGATCCCCAATAACCACATACAATGCTGGGCGTGGTGACTCACGCCCACCAACCATCAATACCACATACCACAATGCTGGGCGTGGTGGCTCACGCCTGTAATCCCAGCACTTGGGAGGCAGAGACAGGAGGATTGCTGAGTTTGAGGCTTGCCTGGGTGACATAGTGAGTTCAGAGCCAGCCTGAACTGCAAAGCAAGACCCTGTCTCAAAAAAAGAGGTGAATTCCTGGGTTTTGTTTGTTCGTGTTACAGTTTATATCTAGATGTTCCCCCAAGAGCTTCATACACTCATGGGCAGGGCTTTGGGAAGGTGATGAATGGATCATGGAGGCTTATAGCTGACTTGCTGTCAGGACCTGGGTTCTGCTCAGAACGTAACCAGTCCCCTCCAGCTCTCAGGTCTTTCTTTTGGGGTAGCCAAGATTGAAGCCCACAAAGGAGCAAGCAGAAAGTAGTACAGAATGACCAAATGTATGTTTATTAGAAAGAAGAAAAGGAAAAGCTCCCAGTTATCAGGTAGGGGTTCTGTGCGAAACTGTGGCCTGTCTTTTCTATCAAAGGATATGAACAGGTGCACCTCTGTCTTCGCCTCCAGTTCACCCTGGGCTGCCCTCCTCTACTGCCACCACAGTTTCGATTGTAACAAGAAACATCTTGGACTCCAGGAACACCTGGCGCCAAGGACTTTCAGTTCCTGTTCCCCAACCCCTCTCAGCCACTCTGCCCAGCAACTCTTTGGGCTCCACCCCACTAGACAGTCAGGATGGATTGTGAACCTTCAAACCGGTCAGCAGGGAGAAAGTCAGCTGCTCCTGGGAGTCAGGACCTTGAGGGAGCTGCTGCCCCAGCTCAGTGCGCCTGCTGCCTCCCCACGGGGTGGCACACACTTCTGCAGAAGGGAAAGTGCTTTGGTGTCAGGGCCTGTATTTCTGCACTGACAAAGGGAGCCTGGGGCTTTTGCCGGCAGTGCCATTAGACTGAGCGCCACAGAGTTTAAACCCATTGGCATTGGTAGAGGTGGGCGTGACAGACTGCGGGGAAGCTCCAGGTGGTCCGGTAGGCCTTTAATGTCTAGAAGGCAAGCTGCTTCATTTGCATTTCATTTCCTTGCTCTCGGGCTTTTATGATTTGTTCAGGGACTAGTTCTTTGTCTCTCGCATCCATTAGCCCCCCATAGTCTGTTTACTTAAGTTAATTAGTTGGTCCCTTTGTCAACATACTTAAACCCTGGCTTTCCCTTTACTTTGAACCAGTGTCCTATCTGCTTGCCTTTTTCTAGATCCTGACTCAAGAAGAGGTGGGTGACCCAGAAGGGTTTATCTCTGCTTTCTGCCTACCGTGCCCTGAGCACCTCTCCTCTGACATTCCTCGGCTGCCAGGCTTTCGTGCTGTGGAGCCTGTGAGACCCAACTTGACATAAAAACAGCCATTTTGTTTAAAACCTCCACTTTGTGTCCTGTAACCGCCCTGTGAAGCCAGTACTTGTCTCCTTGGGAACTGTCCAACCAACTGATGCGTGCAGCTGCAGACTGTATGTTTTTAGAATGCACTGTTCTATAGTAATCAGTGATCTAATCATTGCTACTGGCTTCTATAATGACTCACTCCTGCACTTTAACAAGTGCATGATCTAATCACTCCTGCACACAGAAACCTCCTGGTAACAGGTGGGGGGGGG